>JARKIC010002137.1:0-75489 GCA_029378375.1 Mycena olivaceomarginata | reverse complement strand
GTTGTATTGAAGCTGATCCAGCTCCACCGTATCTGCGTTCATCAGGATTTTGCGCCAGTCGTTCCAACGTAATATTCTTGAAAAGATCCTCTCGGTCTCGGTATGCCTGTAGCATGCGATCCACCCTGTACGGCTCATAGTTTGCTTCGATGGGGAATGTCCAGCCGCCAGGCTTTCCGATTCGCCGGATGCATCAATTTTTCATGAGCGTAGACTTTGAAGAACCCGATAGTGGTAATGAAACATTTGTAGTAGGTTAGGACCTACCGAAGAAATTTTTGGTTTTTGGCACCTTAATTAGCGAGTTTTTGGGACTTTGAGGGGAGTCCGGACATTTAAGACTCTCGCGGACGCCGGATGTCCGGACATTTACGATCCAAATTTTGGAATTTTGGGATCATAGTTCCGACAGTACTTTCGGGGGTCCGACCGCGCTTGCGGAATGCTTGTTGGTTGATGTTCCTCTTGAACGTGATGTATTCGATGTGCGTGTGAACCGGAAGGACCCCGTACAGAGTAAATTGTCGGCTTGTATGTAACGGTATTGGTTGGTGGGCTTAGTGTTGAGGCGGGTCATGGTGTGTATGGGGCGGCGTGTCAGTGTTGTAATCCTATACTGTTCAGCAAGGGATTGGGAGATTGGGAGAATGCCGATTGATTCGGACGTGGAAATGCGAGTCGAAGCACGCGTGGAAGAGGAAACGAGGGCTTGACGTTAACACCAATCGCGAGCTCAACTATCTGGTCTCTGATCCAAATAGCGTGGTGTCCGCGGGAATTTTTTTCCGGTGCGGTTATGAAACCCAACCTGTTGTAGCATGAACACGGCGAGGACGAGGCGAGCATTTCAACACACACCTTCTTGTTCCGACGGAGAATCCAATTGATTAGCAAACACTCGGCCGCCTCAGGGGAGGCTCGCATAGGCTCGCATTGAGCCAAAAATTCGCCGGACAACCATGTGGAAGCCCCCTTCAGTAGAATTGGTCCCTCGGATGGTGCGGTATATGTTCAGCCCGTCCCGATCTTTCCCCATAAAATAATAGAGGGGAATACCAGGAGGGTCGGACAGATAACGTTTGCGCACCGTGTCGAGAAGGACCATCTCCTTAGCATCATCCGAGAAGAGTGGGCCACGACCTTCCTTTGTAGAGCACTCGATGTCTTCGTAGGCCTTGAACACTGTCTCTAACCTTTTCAAAAGAACTGTCCGGCCTGGGATATAGCGACGGATGCGACAGTTGAGAGCCAGGGCCTTTTCCCGCTTTGCATACTCCCAGCTTACCCCCGTGCCTCTCGAGAACAGCACAGACAGCAAGCAAGGTCATCCGATTTGTCCCGGATGAAGATGGCCTCGCTAAAATCGTGTGCAAAAGCCTTGAAGACAGAATGCTTCTTGGATAGGAGGCGGAGGAGCCGGTCCATATAGTGGAAGGCATCATCGAGCACGCGAGTCGAAAACGTTTCGGGCTGATTGAGGATTGAAAAAGTTTGCTGGATTCCGTCCATTGGAATATCTGCCGGAGTATCCTGTAGAAGTCGTGAACCGGCATGGTTTGACGAATTCCCTATACTACTTTACCTCATGTTATCCGGGTTAAATGGAGTGAAATTGCCTTCAACCCCTGGCGTCGGGTCGTCCGGGCTCTGGAAAATACATAGCTCATTAGAGATGAAGAAGGTGTGTCAATTTGATAGTTACAGTACATACCTTGTTCGCCTTCAAACGGCATCCAACTATATTCATCAGTGGCGTCAAAGTCGAAATCAAAGTTTTCGTCGTCGTTCTCCTCCTCCAAGGAGCTGTTGTCCTCAAAATCGTCGCCCGTATCCTCTGTCCACTGGACCAAATCTTGGGAATTGGAAACGAAAAACTCTTCGGTCCCAGCAGCTACATCCGGTGGCGCTGGGACGGCAAATGCACGGTTCACCGTACCAGAGGAAATGGGGACAGTTTCACCACAGGTCCGAAGCTGCGAGGTCGTTACGGCCGCCACTGCCCCATGGAAAAAAATACATTCGATTAGTTTTCTTTGCAGCGAGTGGATGGCGCCGGGAACAAGCATCTTGCACAATAAACTCAACATTTCAACGTGAATGAACAAATGACAGGCTCACCTTTGAGATCCTGATGAGTGAACGCGATGCAGATACATTAACTCTCTTCGTGTGGCCTGAGAATCCATAGTTGCATCGAGGAAGCCAACATGATGGCCAACGATTTAACCCTCGGCAACAGGCTTGCAACCGTGGACAAGTGTTATAAGCTGTCCATGAGTTGCAGCTTGTACTGGCTGAAGCGGAAGGCCGAGAGAGCCAAGGTGACTCAAACGCAGTATAGATCTGCCATTGACAGTTAATCTCGCGAAACAGTATTCTGTTTCGTTCTGAGGCGGCGAAGGACCAGGGATATAGGGAAAGATAGGGAAGAGAAAATGATTTGTGGAGGACCACGCCTGCAAGGGCATGAAGCATAAGCGAAAATTCTTTGACAACTCCCATACATGTTACCCACCCCAATGATCCGAATCTCGAACCATTGCTACATCCACGTCCTGCTGCGCCACCTAAAAAGAAAGGGAAGGGCATGAAACCCACGGCCAATGCTCCAATGCTGCAGCATCATAGCCTCGCTTTTACTGCTCAACTTGCCACACTTCAGCTGATGTAGAAGAGGAGGAGGACGACAATGACATCAGGGGTACCGATGTAGTGGTAAGATCCGGTCGAGTGCCCGAGCCTGCCTCTGTGTGTGCATGTTTGGCATTGCTGTCTAGCTTAGTCACAGCAGCTCTTGTCTTAGACCACCGCTATCTGATCCTTTGCGCCGCGATACCGCAGGATCCCCAGTCTCAGAGGCCGTACCCAACCATTCTGACCGATCATATTGTAGCTCTAGATGTGCTGTTCCATCTGACACTTTGAATTTTGCAAAAATATACAGCCAATATTGAGATATTTGGGCCACAAAAGTGGTATTTTGGCTTGATTTGAGCAAATTTGGGCAAATTTTAGTGATTTTGGTCACTTTGCGGCCCAGATATCCCGATGTTGCTGGTATATTTTTGCAAAATTCAAGTTGTCAGACGGAACAGCACATCTAGGGCTACAATATGAGTGATTTACATTTCTTGTAAAAAAATATCTGACAGAGTTGAAAAAATGGCATTTTCACATATCTGGTTTGTTTATTGACACATCAAAATATTTTGATGCTATCAATATCTCCAAAATGCGCACATAACCCTTCTGGGCTATGTGGCATTTGGTTTTGTCCAAAAATATGCTCTCGTTGTCTCGCAGTGCTAGAAAAACCCACCGTCCATCACTTATTTCCACTACTAGTACATGTGCAGACCACACCCCCTGGAACTTAAGTTCCGTATGACTTAAGTCCGTGGACTTAGCAGTTTGATTGAAACCTTCCTGTATGGTTTTCCTGGTGCAGTGGTCAACTCCTCTTATTTTCTTCTCCCGGAAGTTGGAAGGTCAGCTGTTCGAATCCCTTCGGTGGATTTTCTTTTTGTGTCTGCAATAATTCTTGTTACAATCACTTGAGTTCTCTATCACTTAAGTCCTCTAGTGGTCTGGACCGCCTGGAACTTAAGATGAGCTAATAAAGTATCTGCGTGCTGGTACATTTTCTAACTTAAAGTTACTTTAAGTCCGTTGTTTCTGGCACGATCTTCGGCCCTATCAGGCATATTTTGCAGGGAGTGGCCAATTTGGGTCCCAAAATATCCTACTGTACCATTTAATTCAATTTGTATGTCACAGGTCACAGGCCCCTCAGGCTGCTCCTCGATCGCTTCGTCGTTCTCAGCCTCGCCGACTGCGACAAGACCCACAGCAGCAACTTTGCAATGTCTGGCTGTTTTCTTCGCCACAACGTGCTCGACAACCTCCGTGTAGGAATCACGGAATCGTCTACGCCCATGTCCTCGTCTTCGTGTGGTTCCAGATCTTCCTGCACTTCCTCGTCCTCGGCGGGGCTGTAGTCGCGGGTGGATTTGGTCATAAAGTCATTCCAGAGTGTCGGGTTCTCGAAGCGCAAGCCGGTGAGCCGTTCCCTAATGAGTCTTGTGGCGGGTGAGTACTCACCTTCAAGATTAATTCCCTGTTTTCAATCGCACAAAAGCCTTGCCAGATCCAACCGACACTGGCATTTCGAAGGGTGCCAATCCTCGTATCGAGATCGAGGCTCTCGCCCCTCGATCGCTGTTCGATGAGCGTCTCGACCAACCAGGCATGGTAAGCCACCTTCACGGCGTGTTTGAACGGCCGGTTGATCCCCACATCCAGCGGTTGTCCGATGCCGGTGCAGCCTCCAGGAACGAAGTCGATAATGATGTTCGGGTAATTCTCGCGCATCCAGTCCTGGAAGTCCGCTGACCGATGGACTGACCAGACATCGATGATCAGAAGCGCCTTCTGATTTGGATGCAAGCCGAGACGTTCCCGCTCCCGCTCTAGGTATGGGATAACCACGAATTTCTAGGCTCGTGGACCAGCCGGCCCGGTGAAAATGATGCCATCGTAGAACTCGACAACTACCGGGACCGGCTGGGCTCCCCCGTCACCTCTTTGGCAGATGGATGATCTCCCGCCATTTCAGAGGGTACAACTCCGAAAAACGTTGTTTCCCCCCCCCAAACCTGGAAATTTTGGTCTCGGAAAATGTTAGTTGAGGACGGATAACTTTTGATTCTCTATCCAATGAGCCCAACATGTTTTTTTTCTGACCCTCAAAAACATGTTGGGCTCATTGGATAGAGAATCAAAAGTTATCCCACTTTCACTGAGGGACCTAAGAGCCTATTTTTTCAGATTTCGACATTTTTCAGAGTTGGACCCTCTCAAATGGCGGGGGAAACGCTCATCACTGAAACATGCGACGTGCCGGCCCAGTCCGTCCACGAGGTTACCCTTTTGTTGTTGTTTCCATCACTATTTGTTCTGATATTGTATCTATTTGCTCTTTATCCAAATCCGTCTCGCCCGTTGTGTCTGTAACCGAGCGGACGTCGACTGGCCTGCGAGTCTAACGAATTTCACCCAGTCCCGCATGGTTTTCTGATTAGACCAATGATTGCCAATGCCGGAGAAGATGAAGTGAAATTTGGCGTCGTTGCAGTCCTTGTGGTTCGGCGCAGATTTCTTCGGCGTACTCTTCTCGGTCCTCCCCTCGTAGATGCACTGGATTGGCAGACGATCCCCCGCCGCGTTTATCGCAAGCAGCGCTGTGAATGCGCGCTTCTCTTCGTTACCGATCAGGCCGACCTGCTTCGATCCAGTCGGCGCCCAAGTCATTTGCGACCTAGGTAAATATATAACCCCCGTCTGATCTGCATTGATAACGAACTCTGCAGGGATTGAATGCTCCTTGATAAGCCACGCACGACGCAAAAACGCGTTCTCACACTGCTCCTCGGCGTTCGCAGGTAATTTCTGTGCTGCCTTTGTACCCTTCCGCATTGACCAAGCCAAGGTGTTATGCAGGAATTTCCGGCAGAACGAGTCGGAGACCTGGAACTTCGACCCGTCTCTGAATTCCTGAAGGTAAATCTCGGGCGCCTGCGTTTGAATTAACGCGATGATGACACAGCGGACGGTCGCGAGGGATATCGGCGCGCCTGCGCCGCGAATCTCTGCGAGCTGTGTCATGATTTCCTTGACGAGCTCTGGGTAAGGTGCCTACAATTTTTCTTGAGTTGTGATTTTGAATTTAACGAATTTACTCACCAGAATACCACGACGGCCGCCTTTATTGTGGCCGGGAATGTTTCCCCTCGTCACTCGCGCGAGAACCTTGGGCTTCCACTGCGTGTACCCGCCAACCGTCTCGACCCACTCTCGAACAGTCGTCACTGACAGATGCTGATAGAAGTCGTAGTTGCTGCGCTGCAGCTCCTTTATGATCGCGGTATAGTGCCAGCCAACCTTCAATTGTGCCGCCGTAATAGCTGACCACGAGAAAGGGGTTAGCCAGTTGATGTATCTGCCGGGACGGTCCGCTTTCTTCTTGGGACGACCCTGCGGCTTGTGGGTTTCTGCTCTTATTTTCTTTTTGATTTCACGAGCCGGGCGCGATCCCTCAGCAACTGTGCTCCGCGGCGCTGTTTCGCGGTGCTTGAGAACGACGTCAACCTGTTACTGGTAAGTGATGCAGTTGATATCCAAGTAGTCTTTACTTACCTTTGCACGCTTCTTTGCCCTAGGATTTTCGGCTTCCACCTTAGCACGACTGCGACGCTTTCGCTCGTTCTGGCCATCCTTGCGCTGCTTCTCCTTTGCGGCTGCCTGGAGACGCGCCTGCTTCTCCAGGAACTCTCTCTCGCTGCGCACATCCTCAGGATCCCGTTTGAAAAGCTCATGCTTCTCCTCCTCAGTCAAGACCTTTGGTTTCCCCCACAGACGAAACAGCCCCAGCTTCTTAGACGGTGAGCCGCGATTAAACAGGTCCAATGCTTGTCTAGTCGCACTTACAACCTTCTCTTTAATCCGTTTCTTCACAGGACTCGAGTGGGGCGTGTCGGACGCTCGCTCAGCGTGACGCCAGCTTCCCAAACTTTCACGTCAGAGTCAAGATTACCTTTCTCAGCAATTGCGACACCCCAGAAGTATAAAGATCGGTAGTGGCGGCAAGCACCGGTCCCCTACTCTTGTGCTGTAATTGATTTGTCATTGTTGATATACAAACAAATAACATCATCACATGATCGCTCCACATCTTGCTTCTGACCATCATCATCCCACAATCATAATGGCTAACAATAACAGTCGTAAAAAGGGTGCTATGTCAGCTAAAGCTATAGTAGGGAAGGCAACTATCCAGGTTTGTGATCTGGGGCTCTCCATTAATCTAATACTGACCAGAGGTTTTTTATACTAGCGCACCCAGGAGCAGACTGATGCACTTCTGGCTTTGATTGCCAAGGGCAAACAGGACAAGTTGCCTAAGGAAGATGCTGACAAACTGAAGGACATGATTGATCATATTGATCGCAAGAAGGGCTTAAAACTCCCGCTTGATGATGGTGGATTCGAATTTATCACCTTCCATCAGATGTATGCCATCATTGACAAAGTGCAGACCGAGAAACTCAATGACAAGGACGTCCAAATCCTTGAGATTGCAGATGGTGTTGGTGATCAAGTCGATATTTTGGCTCAGCCGTTGCCGACTTTCGGTCCGACCTACCGAGAGCTGGCCACCTTTCCATTGTTAAAGGATATCACAGCCATGATCAAGGGGATGGATCGTGGCGGTTTCCTCCTCGGAGAATTTCTCATGGCGTTGAGAGCTTTGCAGAAAGATGTTGCTGCATACAGGCGGGAACACCCAAACGTCTTGTTTTGTCTCTTTGCAATCTAAGACAGTAGATCTAACAATCTGTTACAGATCATCCCTGAATCTATCATGTTTGTGGATGGTCAAAGCAAGACGGCGCAAGATTTTATACCTCTTGCCCATTTTTCCACTGTTCCTCGAATCCGGGCTATTCCACGTGCTGGTGCCGACATTACCATGGTCCATTTCACGTCCTGGACCTCGACACCGGTGGGCAAGCCTGGGATTGTGTGATAAGGGAAAATCTTCACTCTTACATGGTGTTGATCATCCATGCTATTCCTCCGCGCACCGGGAAGACAATCATCATCGCAGACCCGAATATACTCAACCTTGACTGAAAGAAGGAGACCATCTCCGAGATGTTGAACAATTCGCACATGGTTAAACTAATGGACCGCCTGTCGAGGGAGCTGCAGACATCGACCTTTATCATCAACGAGACTCGTCCGGAACGCAAAAAGGACGGTGAATGTCTTTGACTTGTGTTGGAATGGATGGTTGAGGTGGTGATGAATGGGATTGCCATCACTCGAAATGCGGATGGGGAGATAACAGATATTAAGGGCTTTCGGAAGGTGATGAAGTTGGAGAAAAAGGACAAGAAAAAAGTGATTCATTAGTGTACATGTGTTCACTGTTTTCGATGAGCCTGGAGTCTGGAGGTCGAATTAGTCACTGAGCTTCTGCGAGTAATTTTAATGTGGACTGGACTGAATGATCAAAATTCCGGTAAGTGCTGGGAAGGAGTGTTCATTTTGACAGTCAGGGCATGTTCGATGCCCCTGAAATTTTGCATGGAGACTCTTAAGCCATATTATATGTGACCTGCCCAAAAAGCTCGGTGCACTCAGGTCTGCCGTTCGAAATATTCTGCACTGAACTCACACATCAAAATTCTGCCAAGTAAGGGGAAGATGTCGTCATTTCAATAGCCAGGGCATGTTCAATTTCCCTGAGGTTTTGCAAGGAGCCTCTTAAGTCATGTTACATGTGATCAGCCTAAAAAACTCGATGCACTCAGGTGCATCTTTCAAAATATTTTGCACTGAACTTACACATCAAAATTCTGACAAGTGCTGGGAAGATGTGGTCATTTCAACAGCCAGGGCATGTTCAATTTCCCTGAAGTTTTGCAAGGAGCCTCTTAAGTCATGTTACACGTGATCAGCCCAAAAAACTCGGTGCACTCAGGTGCATCTTTCAAAATATTCTGCGCTGAACTCACATATCAAAATTCCAGCAAGTGCCGGGAAGATGCGGTCATTTCAACAGTCAGGGCATGTTCGATTTCCCTGGAGTTTTTCAAGGAGCCTCTTAGGTCATATTAAATGTGATCAGTCCAAAAAACTTAGTGCACTCAGGTGTGTCTTTCGAAATATTCTGCACTGAATTCACACATCAAAATTCCGGTAAGTTCCGGGAAGATGTAGTCCTTTCAACAGTCAGGGCATGTTCAATTCGCCTGAAGTTTTGCTTAGAGTGTCTTAAGTTGTATTACATGTGATTGGCCCACAAAACTCGGTGCACTCAAGTCTGGCTTTTGAAATATTATGTGCTGAACTCGCACATGAAAATTCCGGCAAGTACCGGGAAGGAGTGCTCGTTTCAACAGTCAGGGCATGTTCAATGCCTCTGACATTTGGCATAGAGGCTCTTAAGCCATATTATATGTGACCCACCCAAAAAACCCAGTGCACTCAGGTCTGTGTGTTGAAATATTGTGCGCTGAAGTCACACATCAAAATTCTGGCAAATCCCGGGAAGATGTGGTCATTTCAACAGCCAGGGCATGTTCAATTCCCTTGCAATTTTGCATGGAGCATTTTAAGTTGTATTACATGTGATTGGCTCCAAAAACTCGGTGCACTCAAGTCCATGTTTTGAATTATTATATGCTGAACTCGCATATAAAAATTCTGGCAAGTTCCGGGAGGGAGTGCTCATTTCAACAGTCAGGGCATGTTCGATGGCCCCGAAATTTTTCATGGAGACTGTTAAGCCATACTGTATGTGATCCATATAAAAAACTCGATTTTCATTCAACATTCAAGAACCGGATCATTTAGCTACGCCAAGTTTCTTGACATCATGAGAAAGTTCATCTACTTCCATACGAGCCCGATTCACACAGGTGGCAGATGCCAAATTAATCAGCGGGTGCTGCGTGTTTTTGGTGGCGGATGCCAAACGTGACAGCGGGGGCTGATTATGATTGGCGGGTGCCAAAGTATTCAGTGGGAGCTGCTCATTCATACTAGGGAGAGGGTAGAACTGAAGGTGGGTTGCAGAAAGCTGGTAGTAGAGAGAGCAAGTGCGCAGGGAAGAGTGGAGCAGAATTATTGATGACTCATTTTCAGATATCACGTGAAAGGCCGGGGCTTCAACTTGAACGAGTCAGACGATGATCAGATGAAGTAGAAATATTGATGACTCATTTTCTACGTCATCTAATATCACATGAGGGGCTGGGTTTCAACTTGAACCGTAGCAAGCTCAAATATCAATCAGATGATCATCAGATGATGTTATCATGTGAGTGATTTCGGAGAAACCCCGGGTATATGGCTTGCAGGAGGTGGTCAGTTTCGGTCCCACAGAACCCTTCTCTGTTCCAGAGTAGGGGATGCCGAGTCTATACCAGAAGAATAGGACTGGGACTGCCCCAGTCCTGGGCGGACTATTCAAGCTGGAAATTCCGGTTTATTCGAGTTTCAGGACTATAATTTGGCTCTTCCGTGCCTCGCACATTTCTGTATTCCACTCCACTTGATTCATTGTTATTTCCGTCACTACAGGTAAATTCTGCAAGTTACCGATGGTGGAACACTACTGGCTACATGATGCAACATTGGCTGCAGACAGCAAACGGGCAAGGAAGAGAATGTGGGAAATCTAAGAAATGGTTGCTCCAAAATGCGAGTATCTAGAGAGTCTGTGACGGCCCAGCATGTTACTGTTGTTGGCGGGCCACAGTCACGTCCTTTGCGAGGACCGGGACGCGCGCAGCAGCACCTTCGACGTTCTCCTTCTCATCCGGCGCGGAGCTGGCATCCACGTTCTGGCGCGCCTTCCCCGTAAGCGCCGTCGCCTGCTTGAGCGTCGTGGACACCACGCGGAGGTGCGCCGCCGGCGGGGGCCTCGCCGCTTCCGCCACAGTCGCCGGCCTCGTCGACGCCGAGCGGACGGGTGCGCGCGTGCCGTGCGTCGCCACCGACGCACGTGGCTTCGTCACCGGCGCCGGCGCGCCCATCGACGACATGGAGCTGCTGATGTTCAGGCACGAGCTCTTCCCGAGCGCGGCAACATTGGTGTCGGCGCTTCGCTTCCCAGTGCCCGCGTCGGAGAGCACTGGCGGCGGGCGCGAGCCAATACTGCGAGTATTGAAGACCGCCGAGTCACGGCGGCGCGGGATCTTCGACAGCTGCGCGGGTGTCAAGCCGGCCGTCCTGCGTACGCCCATGCGGCGTTTGAGCTGTTTTGTAATAAATAAACACGTATATGCGAGAAAGAAAATACGCACGAGCTCCAGCTCCTGCTGCTTCGAATCGAGCGGAATATTGAGCCCTTTGAGGTCCTCCTTGTCCTGCGCGCGCTGCTTGGTGATCTGCACAATATTCACTTCCTTGTCCGCGCTCTCCTGCTGCAGCTCGTGAATCTGGCCCCGCAACCGCTCAATCTCGTCCTTGAGGTCATCCGCCTGCCCGTTTGCCGCACGCACCCGCTTGTCCGCGGCGGCCTGCGCGGCGGCGGCGACGGCGTCGAGCGCACCCGCGTGCTCGCGCTTCGTCCGGCTGAGCTGCTCGCGCAGCGCCTCCGCCTCGGCCTCGCGCTGTAGCGTGCGCTGCGAATACTCCGCCGCGTCCGCGTCCCGGCGCCGGATGTTCTCTTCGAGTCGCGCGACGTTGTCGAGCGCATACTGACGCTCCTGCATCAGCTCGACGATGCGGTCCTCCCGCGCCTGCAGCGTCTCTTGGAGCTCCTTGACGTGCCCCTCACGGTTGCGAACCTGCTCTAGTAGCTGTCAACGGGATCAGTCGTCCGCGCACGGACTGGAGAGAAGTCAAAACGCCGTACCTCTTCCCGCTCCTGCTCGAGCGACTCCTTGACATCCCAAAGCTCTTGGATGTCGTTCTCCAGATGATTATTCTGGGACTCAAACTCCGCGTCGATCTCCATCATCTTCTCCGCTAGCTCGTCGACCTTGGCTTGCAAAGCCTCGCACTCTGCCTCTGCCGCGCGCTTCGCAACCTCCGCCGCTTCCAACTTGTCCGTGCCCTTCTCGGCGTGGTCCCACTGCGCCACGAGCTCGGCCTTAAGCATCAAAAGCTCGTCTTCGTGCTCCTTCAGCTGCTGCTTGTATCTGTCCACTGCCTCGACGAGGCCCGCATTCTCGAGATTCGCGGTCTCTGCTGCGGCCAAGAGCCCCTCCTTCTCCTCCTCCCACCCAAGCTCCACCTCCCGATGCGGCTCGCGCTCCTCCTCACACAATGCTCCTCCTTCCGCCTCCTCCTCGAGGACCCGGCACGCGCGTTCCAGCTCCTCCACCTTCTTCCGCCACGCGCGCAGCACGCCGGGCCGCTTCGCCCTTGCCCTCGCCTGAAGCACCTCGGTGAGCTTCGAGCCGAGCACCGCGACGAGCTCGTCCCGCGCGCGCAGGTCCGTCTCGAACTGCCCGCACAGCGCCGTCTGCAGCGCGAGCTGAGTCTGCATTGCGACAATCTCCCTATCCCTATACCTATCTGTACCCGTATCCGCATTCGACACCCTTAGCGCTTGCGCGCGCTCGTTCTGCGGCGACGTCGCGTCTGTCTGCGGCGTGTGGTACGTGTGTGCGTGCGCGCTGAATGAGTCCTGCTCGGGCGTGTGCGTGTGCTTATTCGCGCTATTCCCGTCGGCGTGGATGACGAGGTCAGACTCGTCGTTGATGTCCGCCTCCGGGCGCCTGCTCGCGACGGACGACAGACTGGGGCTCTCCATCCCGGTGCCAGGGCGGGGCGACGACGCGGTGGAGTTGTTTTTCGCAGACGCAGGAGACGACTCGACGCCGCCGTCCGCCCTCACTGCGACGGAGGACGTGGACGTGGCGGACGACCGCTCGCCGTGCGCTAGGGAGTAGAACATCGTGTTTCCGAAGCTGAACGAGTTGCTGCAGTCGTGCGCGGCCAGGCGCGGCGTCTTTTCCTGGGCGTAGAAGTCGTTCGGATGTGCCAGCAGGAGCGGCTCCAAGTCGAGTTCCTGGCCCTTGCCCTTGCCCTTGTGGCGGTACGGCGTGGAGGTCATCCCGTTCGCCCCGCGCTGGCCCTGCGTCTCGGAAGGGGGCAAGATGAGCAGCTCCTGCGACATGTCGAACAGGTTGGTGGAGAAGTCCGGCGCGGCGAGGGGCTGAAGGTGCCAGCCTTCAAGCTGGGGGAGGAGGAGCTGCGAAGTATCGCTGGTGCTTTCCGATTTTGGCGTGACGGAGCTGGCGAAGCTCAGCATGGAGCTGCTCGACGCGTTGCTCTGGAGACGCTCGAGGAACGTCTGCGCGTCATCTGGCGGCGCGACGGGCGTGTTGAAGGCGTGGGTCATGGCGAATTGGTGTGGAGTGTCGAGACTGAGGACCTTGTACGCGTCGGGCGAGAAGAAACGGCCATCTTGGCGGGTGCCAGTGGCTGGGTCTTTAAGAGGAGAGTCTTCCGCACGCAGGGGCGCGCGAGGGGGCTCCGGGGAGCGCAGGGCGTCGACTGAGGGGCTCAGCCTGTCGTGGGATGAGACCCGACCGAACCCAGCGCCCGCCAGGAAAAATGGGCCAATAGGGACTTGTGAAGCTGATCGCAGACTCAGAAATACGTGTAAATTGCAGAGTAACACAGACCGTTTCCTTGAATTCCTGAGGTGGTTTTTATTTTGTTGGGTAGCAGCTTCACGGGAGACGCCCGGGACTCATCGTAGGCCTTCGTGAACATGTTCATGTGGCGGCTCTTGGTGGGTGAGGGCGGGGGACTTGGCTGCTGCGCGGGGGCGTGGTGGAATACCGACAGATTTGGGTGTTGTTTGAGAATGCTTGCGAGGACTCCGCCGTGAGCGGCGTCGGTGTCGTGGGCCTGCTTCGGGTGGACAGCGTGGCCCAGCTTGGAGTTTGCCATCAAAGGAACGGAGAACATGACACAGCCTTGGCACATGACATAAGATCATGTGATCACCTCACGTGATTCGGCGTGACAGTCCATTTAATTTTCACCCCACACTCACACTAGCTGTAAGCACCCGTGTCTTCGCCACGGAGACACCCGCACAGTGGATTCCGAGCTCACCTGGATTCCGAGGGGTGCCGCACTGCCGCGAGCATTAGCGAGCGGCGCGCGGCGCCTCCGTGGGACCCGGCAGCAACATCTTAACAACATCACGTGAATTCTCAGGTGACTTTTCAGGTGACTTCCCACGTGGAGGCCGTTGACGTCGTCGCACTCCGCGCACCCGGATGGTAGGAAGCAAGGAAAGAACTCCAGTATAAATCAACAAACAAATGACTAAATACTTGGCGGATCCCGCAGCCCCCTATTTCTCAACACTCCCCCTCGCGCACAAGACCCTGCGTCTGCGCGCGACCAAATGAATTCCGTGAGACCTCTGCGAAAGATCCTCCAGAATCCATTCCGTTTGACACTGGAGACTCCTGGGAAAAATCCCACTATGCAAACCCAGCCTCTCGACACTCCCCCCTCGCGCATAGAACCGCTGCTTCTACACGCAACAAATGCGTGGGCCCTGAAAATTCCCACGACATCTGGTTGACGCGCCTCCCTTCGAGACTCGGGCAGCACCAGTTGACCACCTGCATCGCATTCGGCAGGCCTGTCATCGATCCCAGGCATCCCCCACTGTCATCTTGGTGGGCAGCGCCCTCGCGACACTCGGATCGACCACGGGAACTATGCCCGCCGACCCTCGCGCCACTCCGTACCTGCCATCCCCATCCATCATTCCATTGGCACCACCTGCGACACCTTCTGTCCTGCTCCCCCTTGACCGCGTGCGTTGTCTGGGGTTCTACCGCTTTGCCCTCACTCTCTCGCCCTATCGCTCTGTCCGCCCTCGGGTCTCCCTCGGCCGTCCCTATCCCTATACTCCCCCTAACGAAAATTCTGGCTCGCTCGTGGAAGCTCAAGGCGAGAATGATGTGTCGTTGAAGGGATGGAGGACCGAGGTCGAGTTCTAGATTGTTGGTGATAGTGAGAATGGAGGGGTTTCGAGCCAGGCCGAGGATGTCGGGATGCAAGGGTGAATAGGGGCCTATCGGCAGGGAGCTCGTCCTGCAGCACAACCACCGGGCCTGTATTCGCGCCCAAGGCTTATATCGACGACGTAGAGGGCTGGCCGCCCTCGCGATCTGACTGCGAATCTGTTGACGTCGTCGCACTCTGCGCACCCAGATGGTAGGAAGCAAGGAAAGAACTCCTGTATAAATCAACAAACAAATGACTAAATACTTGGCGGATCCCGCAGCCCCCTATTTCTCAACAGAGGCTGTGCCTAGCACTTTAGCTCGCGGATTAGACGCCCAGTCGCAGTGGATGCTTTCAGCTGCTGTCCGTCTGTAAGCAGGCGGACCTGGAGTGACATATTTGGAATCTCCCTTACATTTACGGTGACTTTCGGTGTTTCAATGGCCGTCAGAGGCGCCTGGGAGCCGTCCCAGTTCCCAAGCGAGGACATAGTCGGCGAGAGCAGGTACGCCGTAGCTGTGCGCTAGTCCTGCCTGTCGATGGAAAGGCGGGACTCGGAAAAAAAGGAAGAGCGCCGCCCGGACTTGGGTATAGTCGATTCACGGGTGGAGAACAGGAAGTGGGATTTGTTTGGGTGACACGCTCTTGCAAAAACAATCGGATCACGTAGAAACGTAAATGAATTATGTGTTTCGAACAAGCGAAAAATGGGTCATTCCAAGCCTCAAATTGGCCAGAAATTGCCTAATGCGAGGCCAGCTTCAAGTTTTCCCGCTATCCAACGAGGAAAGGTTACCTCTGACCCTGACAATGCATCAAGTATCAAAATATCTTGCGCCCATCGCAGATTCGGAGGAGGAGATGGAGGTGGTGTTACTGCTTCAAGTCAGCGGATACACTTAATTTGTTTGGTTTCTCAATCACCGAGGACGCGGTGACTGATACCACTGAATGAAGGCTCTTCCGAACACGTGAGCCCCAGTAACCTGTCGCGAATTGTGGTGACACGGTCGGCGGCGCAAACCACGCGGGGAAGGCCAAGCGGGTCACGCCAGCGAAGCGAGCCACGCCGGTGAAGCGTCCACCAACGACGCAACCCGGTTCCGGATGCCCCATTCGCGCCCTCAAACGGCAGCGTGTCACAGATGCCTACAAGTGGGGCCAGCGGATCGAAGACAGAAGTTCAGTTTTCGGTGGTGCCAAGTCTTCGCGTATGGTGGTAGACAAAAGTTCAGTTCCCGGTCGTGCGATTGAACCTAATTCTCGGCGTACCTTCATGGACCACGTTTTGATCCCTCGACGACCACTTGTGTGAAAATAGGCGTAGCATCGTCCAGAAACAGAGTGTAGTAAAGTAAGAACAAGGTTTAAGAACTCAGTCGGACACACGAAGGTGGAATCGACTGTATTGTCGGACTCTACCTAAAGTAAGAACAAGGTTGTAAGAACTAGAAGTAAGATGTAAGCATTGTGGAAGTAAGTCAGATAAGTAAAGCTCACCTCAGTCGGACACACAAAGGTGGAATCAACTGAGGTGATATATATAGGTAGAGTGAGTCATAACATCGGTCATCCCCATCCAATCATCGGGATGTCTGTCTTCATTCCTTAATGTTTTCCTCCAGGTACCAAGCACTAAGGATTTGCGTAGTGCCTTTTTTTAGCGTCACATCCTTATCAAGATACGGTGAATGAGGTCAGTGATTTCCCCGAGGATGCGGAGCTGCGAGATGATGAAATTGTTGCTGACGGTACCACCACCGTGGAAGAAGACAATACTGATCAGCAAGAAGCTGCTCGCTTCCAGATCCATGTTCAGAATGGCGAGCATGATATTGCTTTTGCGGTGCAAAAGGTAAGGCAAACTTCAATCCCTGTTCGAACATTTATATTTTTTCCATGTCATTCCAATTTCCAGCTCCGCCGTATCATCAAACATGTAAGGTCAAGTCCCCAGCGCCGCAAAAAATGGGAAGGCCAGATCCGTCTCAATGCAGACGAATTGGATGCTGCTCTTGCGAAAGCAGAGCTTATCCTCATTTTGGACGTCAAAACCCGAAATATGAGAGAATAGAAGATATTCCCACTTGTTACCCAGCTTCCATAAAAGGCAATTCCGCAGCAATAACCAATTTTTTGCCAGAACTTGAAATCAACTTTTTTTGTGAAGGTCGTCATTCGTGCTTTGTACACATGAGAGGCGCCGTGAGGATTAAATCTCTCGCACAACCGAAGTCACCGTGGACTTGAGAATATCACGGCAGACTTCTGATTTCATTTTCACTCGGAACTGCATTCTCGAACCCCTGTTCACGTACTGACATTTCATGTGTTCCTAGCGAAGATGCTATGTCCCGAGCTTACTGTAGCTGCGAATTTCCTCAACACATTTTCACCGTGGTGTAGTGACAGAAATAGTCTCTACATTCCCGACTTACCTTGAGATATCATCCGCTGCCTTCAACAGAAGTAGTTTTTTTTTTTCGAGACCAAATTCCGATGAGAACACGGAAATGAAGTCAAAAATACAACTGTGAGAGTTGACACTTGGTAACCTTCAGCCGTAGATTGACAGCGCGCTTGCCAGGAAATCAATATTCAGTTGCCGAGGAGCCGACAGCATCATCTTTGCTGTGTGGAACAACCATCTGCAATCTGCCAAAAGGATATATACTACGGGCGTGTGATACAACTTATTACAAAGTGCGCTCCCCTACATCCTGCATGCACCGCTGGGGCCTCTTTGGCATACAAATACTTTTGAGTCAACAGACATGCATAATGCATGTTACAGTGGTTTTGGAGGCCATCCCTACGATTTTCACAGCTGTATAATCTCAGCATTCCAGCTTGTCAATGTTTGGCCGCATTTGTGCGGCGCAAATCCCACTCTCCTGCATGCACCGCTAGGGTCTCCTTGGCCTACAAATACTTTGAGTCGACAGACATGCCTAACACATTTTACAGTAGTTTTGGAGGCCATCCCTACGATTTTCACAGCTGTATAATCTCGGCATTCCAGCTTGTCAATGTTTGGCCGCATTTGTGCTGCGAAAATCCCACTCTCCTGCATGCACCACTGGGGCCTCCTTGGCCTACAAATACTTTTGAGTCAACAGACATGCCTAACACATGTTACAGTAGTTTTGGAGGCCATCCCGACGATTTTCACAGCTGTATAATCTCGGCATTCCAGCTTGCTCGTCAATATTTGATAAATCAATCAATTTTGGTGAAACAAGTTCGCAAATGAGGAATCAACTACATTGAAACAGCCTGTGATACAAAATTTGCTTCCTTTCGCCGTTCCTCTTCCACAAGTGCAGCAAGATTGGCACCCTCTTCAAGGAGAAAACTGTAGCCAAGTTCCTTCAACTTGGGGTGCACTTCAGCCGCCTTTGCACCGTGTTCTAGCTATATACATTATGCAATCCACTCATTTTCAATAGCTGTGCCAGAGTATCAAAATATGTACCTGCGAAGTCGACTCGAGTCGACTTCAAGTGACTTCAAGTGACTTGATGAGATCAAGTCAAGTTGAGTCAAGTCAAGTCGCGATTCGAAGTCGACTTCCGAAGTCGCGACTCGACTTTTCGAGTCGCAGCAACATTAATTGCATGAGTGATGAGATGGATAACAAAGCGAACACGTTACCTCTCGGACCTGCGAAGAACTGCATGGCCACCACATCGCGGACACTGAGTCGTCCTCCCACCACTCGAAGTCAGATAGGAAGTCGTCGATGCTAACGAACATCTGAAGAATCCGTTGCATATCAAATTTGAACAACGGCATTCAACAATAGCACCTTCATTCAAGATGGTGACTTTGGCAAGACCTCTCTTTTGTTCCCAGTGGGACCATCCCATGCGTCCTGACACTGAAGGACTTTTTAGCATCATTAACTATATTCCATTGAACACTCGTCCGTTTTGTCGCATATCCATCAACTGACATCTGCCTTCGGGGGCCCTGAAGGCCAAAGAATATATGCAACTCTATGCCGCGATATGGGCCAGCATTCTGGGGCCTCAGAGAGATCAATTACTTCGTCGACAAACATCCCCTTACTTCCGTTCTTTCCCCCGAGTGTAACCCGAAGCCCGGTTTCAATTCGATTCGCGAGGATTTTGGCTCCTAGTTTGGAAGAACGATTGTGGAGGCCATCATCCCCCAAAATGATACTGTATCTCCATGCGAAAAAGGTGGCCAATTGACCCCGTGGAAGAGGTTTCGGGGTATTCAAGTATATATCCAACAGGATATTCATAAAGGACTTGGAGTATAGTTATCCGATTGATTTTCACATTCGTGGATCGTTTAACCGGTATAGAGTCGGGTGTCTGTGGTGCAAGGGGAATAGAGATGAGAGCCTGAGGGGACGGCAGGGCTTGGCGAGTCTCAAGGTACTCCAAAACGGACTGGAGATTTTCCTGAATAAACAGTGGCGCCTCAATCGCGTCGGTTCTGTTCAAAAATGTGGATAGCCTCAATAGTTGAGGACGAATATCAAGCAAACGGGCGCTGGGATCGCCAGAGGACTGGGTCTGAGACAGGTAGCTCAATGCAGAAAGGCTGGTGGGTACCGGCTCCGGACCTGGCTCGGTGTTCAGCAAGTCCTTAATGGCGAAACCGTGTCGCTGCATCGTAGAAAGAGCGCAGAAAGGGAAAGAAATTTTTTCGTCAGCCTTAAGGAAAGCTTACAGGACCCATTTGTGATTTCCGCGACTAATTTGTGACACCCGGTGGCCGCGAGGAACGCAAATTTAAAAAAAAAACAGAAAAAGGCGGAGAAATGAGA
The DNA here is from genome assembly GCA_029378375.1 of Mycena olivaceomarginata. Lineage (NCBI taxonomy): Eukaryota > Fungi > Basidiomycota > Agaricomycetes > Agaricales > Mycenaceae > Mycena > Mycena olivaceomarginata. The sequence goes on along the minus strand of JARKIC010002137.1, from coordinate 56,129 downwards.
GCCACGGGCAGTTGCATTGCCCAGATAGTGAGCACGACATTTAGGCGATAAGGGACAGTGCATAGGAGACTACTGAGAGCCGGCGATTACGGCGGTGACGGCGGGTGGCGGGACGGCGGGGCATGACAATGAGCTGGTGTTGTGGCGGCAGGTCGGACGTCCGAGTAAATACCGCGCGCTTCTCCTTCTTTGATGCCATCAGAGCTAGACGAATGCACTCTCTCCTCCCGATGAGAAGAAGCGCCGTTTAGCGAGCGCTTCCAGAGGTCCGGACCGAGCACTTCCAAAGCCTCGGGCCTGATCTCCAAAAAGCGGAGTTTGAAAAGGCTTCAGACGGACAGGCTTGCACCATGTGGAGCTCCGGTCCCAAGCATCGCCAGACATGTCTTTGTCACACCCTACATTTGCCTTGTGTATCCGTGTGCAAAGTGTAAATTTTGCCCACCTTGGCTGTCTTCATCCACCGCGCCAACACCGCACTGTCAGTGCTGGGATTTTACAAATCATATATGGTACCGCTTAACTATTAAGCGCTTGAGAGTACTTTGGATTGTCCGTGTTCGGACAGTTCGGAGGCCTATTCGGCTGGGAGTCCCAATTTGGGTGATCCGAAGTTTCATAGCTCCCTCAATTTTCAAGCAAACAGAAATCCCACTTGCCAAAAGTTTCCTTTCAATGAAAGGATAATTTTTGCAAGAGGAAAAAAACATGGGATTTTTTGTGACAGCGCAGGAGCCATTGTCAAGAATCGATGGTGACTAAGTGGAGCACACCATAGAATCAAGAATAGTCTCCCTTTTTCTGGGAGAATAACACCTTTGCTCGATTTAAATTTTACAAGCCGCAAACTGGCGTCCAACGACCTTCACTTTTATCTTCTTTGAACCCCTGCTAATACAGTAGAATGAGCCAATACATACCATGTATCCTTTGCTGAAAAAACTGCGAATTTTCGGCAGCCTTGAAAGAGAAAAATGAAGCGTGAACCAGGACTAAACTAAAATGAGCGCGCCTACCGGTATGGAGCCGAACTTTGCTCGCAAATCGAAAAAGTCTATCGTTTTCGACTTAGCTGTAACTTTGTATAAAGAGTGCCATCCCCTAGATATCATGTATATGTATAAAGGGGACTGGTCGGCCGCTTTGTGGCCTCCCGAATCCATGATGGGGATGGGTCCCAAAGGGAAAGAAACGATAACCCATGTTCCGGCGATCATCGGTCCGATCGGTCCGCTGTATCCGTGCGCTCTGTTGCTCTGTATTCGCACTCCCAGTTGAAAGACGGCACCTAAAAGCCACCGCTAATCCAATGTTTCCTCTGGTTACTCCTATACTCGTCATGGAAAAAAGTGATGGACACTGGGTTTTGGGGCCATATCTCCATGATGAAGCATTGTTTTGACACAAAACCAAATATAGGGTGGATGTACGGACTGATGGAACATTTCTACCATATTGATGGGATCAATTTCTACTGATTTCCCATTAATAACCGCTCAAATCGCAAAATGGTATTTTCCAACTGACTGCAGGAATTCTTTATGGAAAATGTGAAAAGGCCAGATTGTAGTGCTCGTTGATGCAAATGAATCCACAAGTTAAACCATCTTGAAATCTGCATCTGTTCATGAGCTAAGAAGTCTAGCCATTTTTCACTTTGGCCCTGTTTTGATGGGAAATCAATGCTTTTTGATAGCATCAATATGCTACAAGTCTTCCACCAGCCTAGTAGATCTCCCTCATATCCAGTTCCAACCACCCAAACATCCTTCCATCACAAATACACGTCCTCAAAATCCAGCGTCCATCACTTTTTTCCATAACGAGTATTAATCGGAGGAAACATGACACGTGCCTTTCAAACATAGCGTCCGCGTCGATATCTCGCACGTTTTCGTATTTATAAATCTCTCTAACGCCTCGCCGTTGACACGCCTCACGCCTCACCTATCCCACAACGCCAATGTCAGACCCGAAGCTCTCCTCCTTTCTATCTTCTGCTTGGGCCAGTTTCGCCCGGATTGACCGCCATGGAAGATGCGCTCGAGGAATACAGAATCAACGGCCGCGCATGGGAAGCTGAAGATGAGCTCGATATTTCTAAAAAATACCGGGCGTACGCACATTTCAGCATCTCAAATTCAATATTTTAACACTCTCACCAGCCATGTGGCCGAGCGGGACGCACTTGTCGGCACACGCGTTTTCTGGGCGTCGTGCCGGTGGGGGTGTCCGGTTGTGCGCCGTGCTCGGCCAAAGCATTGGTAGCGTTCGTTGCGGATGAAAGCTCGTTCCTCGATATCTTGTGATACGTCTCGGTTGCGCTCGATAAACTGGTTGTCTAAACTATGCGTGAGCAGGGCCGGCGTGGACAACGGATGAAAGGAACTGACCTCCGACACCACTCGTCCGACAGCACTCTCGATGTTCCGAGAAGTGGACGCGAACCCTCGTTGGAGCGACTTGTATTCACTCTGTACTTCGACGCCCAAAGAGCTGGTTGTCTCGATGCGTGCTCTTTTTGCGCGCGTTTGCTGATCAAACGCTGTTGGGAATCAATTAAATGAGCGAAGTCGAAAAAATGAAGCAACATACCAGTGTGTCAAGAACTTGCTGCCCTGCGGGACCTTCGGTCGCATGCCATCCGCAAACAACGGCTTCTTGACCCTTCACCATGCAACCTACGTCCCCACCACTCCCATCGCGCGCAAGGCCACATAATGTGTACAACTCTCCATTCCAGAGAAGCTTCCGCGTCTAGAGAGAGATTCACATTCCAAGAAGTTATGCTTCTCAGGTCCTCATAAAGGCCGTTCTCTCCAGCCCCAACAAGTCAGTATATGTCCAAACAAAGCGTGGAGGTACTGTATTTGGATTGTTGATTTGAGTGGCCCTGGAACAGCATTTGTGGATTTACGACATTTGACGGATAGGAACCCGGGAAAAGCATTTGCGGATTTGATTTGTGGACAATATCTGTGGGACGGAGCGAAGTTTGTTGTGTCGACGAGATCCGCGGCTCCAACAATGCACGCCACAATTCAGATTTTTCCTCCACAAATACTATCCAAAATTCCAGCACAGCCCCATTTGCAACCCACGAGCTGCATCTGGATCATTTTGTTCACCTTCTGTTCTGTTGGAGCTCAGCACCGGTAGCGTCTCACTTCCATTGCGAACCCTTCCGATACACCGGATTTGCTGGCACACTGATAAAAGCGTCCACGGACCAGGTAATGTTGGTATTTGTGTATCGGCATGTGGAGCTCGTGCTGTGTGTGCTTCGGAAATGCTTCGGCTTCCGAGCGGCGTTCAATTCACAAATAATTCTACAAATATGGTTCCAAATATTGAATTGGTCGGGACGTCGGCAGGTAGACGCGAGTACAGCTTTATTTGTTGAAGCGTCTGTCAACGAGAGACTAGGGCAAAAATCCTTGTGTGTTTGAGGATTCGCACCGAAGTATACAACAAATGCGAATTTATATGCTATTGGGTTGCGCGACTCAAGGCTCTGCCTTTCCGGAAACTATGTTGGAGGTCCCAAAATGGCATCAATCTGTAATTGATCACTTAGGGGATGAGTCAACCCCTCTTTGTCAAAGCTGGATTGTCTCTTCTCGCAAATTTCCGATATTATTGCAAAGCCATTCACCCTTCAGTGTTGTCCCCGCAATTGATACTAAGAGTGTGAGCAGAACAGACCTGCACTTGATTAATTGTGTGTATTTATCCAGTGGTGGCATGGCGGTAGCCACCTGGGCCAGCTGCCCTAAGACATCTCAGGTGTGCTTCCTTGGATGTAATAGCATCGATTTGATATCAAAAATGGGTCTCCGGACTTCATTTCAGAAGAATGAGAATGAAACTGTGCAGCACTGCTACATCAATAACTTGCTGCAATGATAGTTAGTTCCTCAGCTGGACGGTGTTTGCCCAGATTCCCAGGTTATCCGATAATTTGTTTTGCAGGAGAATATATATACTCCGCTGCACAACATAGCTACATAGACGCCAAGCAACGACTAGGGACAAGAACGTATTGGCAAGGAATCTGGCACTCAATTCAGCTATCTCAGATGGAATTTCGGAGAATGTCTTTGGGCAAACTCAAAGCACATAACTCGCATCCGTATCTGCGAATTAAATTAGTGTTTGGATGATGTTGATTAAAGTTCGGCTACCTTCATTCAGCGTGATTGGGATATATAGTACATTTGGGAAGATGTGGGATACAAAAATATTGCACAAAGCGCCTAGAATGTACTGTAGAGTGTTAGAAACATTTGTGCAACATGGCCATGTTCTGCATAACACAACTAAAGCACCATGCCGGCCATGCCGATGCGGCTGTGATGTGGCTGTACATTCCAAACTTTTCCTCAAAATTTTCAAAAGCATGCCATTTCAGCGGAGAAGCATGTAGGAACACTCAGAAAAAAATGTGACATGGAAAATGATGGAGCTTATAACCTTCTCTCAGCTTGGTGATCTCAGCGACATCAACAAGTCTGTCTTGATGTTTGAGGATGCTGTCCAGCTCACTCCAGATGGCCACCCTGGCAAGCCTTCTTTGTTGACCAACCTTGGGAATTCGCTTTTCCATCGCTTTGAGCAGCTCCATGATCCTAATGACTCTAAGCAGCCGCTACTTTGCTACACTTCAGCTGCATGCTTAACAACAGGCTCTGCCACCATACGATTTGATGCAGCCACAAGGTGGGCAAAAGATGCCCATATTCACTAACCCCCCTCTATACTCTGTGCATATACTACTGCAATTGACCTTCTGCCTGAATTGGCATGGCTGGGGCTGTCTATAACCGATTGGCATTATCGCCTCTCGCATGTAGGCCTGCTGCTTCAGCTGTAATTGCAGCACATGACTACCAGAGGGCAGTGGAGTGGCTTGACCAGGGTCGTTCAATTATCTGGGGTCAGCTTCTTGATCTGCGCACACCAGTAGATGAGCTGAGGAACAGCCATCCTGACCTTGCTGATCAGCTTGTCTCTCTCTCCACCTCTTTGGAAACTGCTGGCACCCAGAGCGATGTTGTTCCAGATGGTATCAAACCACAGTCGCTTGAGTCCATTGCAGAGAAATCTCATGACCTTGCTCTTACAGCTCTTTGCGGAACTTAGGGCGCGGCCCGTTTTTTTATAAAAAAAAAAACGGATTTTCCGTCGGATGGCTTTCCTGAGATCAATTCCCAATTGTTTTCCTTGAGAATATGCTCATTTTGTTGGCATTGCAAATCCGGAGGGCATGTTCTGCTTGTTGGATCAATGTCGAACAGTAATCCAAGCTTTTCAGCGTCGGTGATCTGCTGCTTGCGGAAGAAGCGCTTGTTGAAAATACAAGCTTGACCTTGTGTTTCGTCGTATGGTCCCATCGAAATAGAAGAAGAAGACACTTACTGTCCTATTCCAGGGTGCCGAAAAGAAGAAGGGACTTCCTCAATTGTCGCAGGAGGAAATCGAGGCAGAGGGAGATTTGATGACGGCACTAGCAGAAGCTGAAGCTCTTGCAGAAGCTGAAGAAGATGCTCGCTTGGATGACGGAGCAGTGGAGATCTCATCCGACAATGAATATGTTGGCTAGTACAAATTGAATCTGTTTCCGTTCCCCGAGTACCAATTTCGAAGTAAGTAATTGAGCCGTACCACTGCGCGCAAATGCGTGGGAAATTTAGCCCTAAGGCCTTAAAACGGAGGTCTTAGCAGTAAGGCTTAGGCCTTACTAATCCTTAGAACTTTTCAAACCTGCAATGAAGGCCTTATGGCACATCACTGAATTGCGGAAGATCTTCAGGCGAAGAAGCTGATTGACAGATGGCGGAGTTTGAAAAGGCTTCAGACATGCTTAATAGAGATGGCGCGGATTGGCTAGTCCAATCGTCTCAAGCGGACTCTCGGAGCTGCGACTTGTGGGAAGTGAATGCGAGCAGTTTAGCCAAATCAACCGCTCCCCACTCCATTTCACGTTCTCGCTCGCGAACTGAATCTGTCCTCACTACTCTGGTGCGCTTCAATGAACTCCGAGTGGCTGGCGCACAAGAGCACCAGCCTGATTCCAGCAGCCGACAGAGCAGCAATCCTATTGTTGGCAACGAAACGTCTGCGTTTCGCTTGCAGAAATTAGAGAGCTTGCGCAAAGCCACCCTGAGCGTGGGTGGCTTGAAAAGTTGAGGTTCTGAAACAGCCTCTACATGCTTTCCTAGCTTCGAGTGCACCAAATGGACACTGAATTGATGTTGTAGGGTATATGGACCAGACCTGCCCTTGGCTGGACACACAAAGCTCAATCGGAAGCCACCCCACACTCAGGGTGGCTTTGCGCAAGCTCTCTATTATCTTTTCGGGTGGATCGAGGAAACCGTGATCCCTTCTCCGATTGTGCGCGGCTCGTATCCTGCGGCAGTTCCAAATTGCTGTTTTCCCTGAAGCTTTGGAAGCCGCCCGGCTCCACCGTACCCCACTATTCGGCCCCACTGTCGGCGGCAGCCTCGAACTAACGCAGTTGAGCAAATATCTGACCTTTGTTACTTATTGTGTGATGATAAATGACTTCGACCCCTACCGATCCCCCGCGTACATGCCGGTATCCACCCTCCACTCTCGTGTTATCTTGAACATTAAACTTCAATTCTATTCGCTTTCTTTGCCGCTTCAACATTGAATATCCTTCTCATCTGCAATTGACCATGTCCAGCCTATCTCTGATGTCTGAGAATCCCTTGTCGTCCGTTCTCTGTCGAAGAGTCGTTGGAATTACCCCTTCCCATAACCCCCCGAAGCCTTGGCTTGAAGCCGACACACATACGGTAGCCGTGTCCCCAATATAGCCGAGGATCGGCCCAACGTCGGGCCCGTTTTGCTCCGTCGCCGATTCAGAGCCACCAAGTACTACGTTCATTTTATACAACTAGTACGGCTCCTGAATATCTGCCTCCAATTCGAGATCACGGACGCAGAAATCGAGGAGGTTCGGGTTGGATTCATCACATGGGTCCGCCGCTATGAGCGGTACACAGCCATTTCTATGATCATTCATTTTTCTCGTGCTGCACCCAGGATGTACTTCCAATATGACGTCGAGAGGTTGCCTGTGTGTCCCTTGACTATACATGCTCTGCGCCCGATATCAAATTCACTGGGCCGGTGTGGTGCTATTGGTAATTCCCTATGGAGCGTTACTGTGGGAGTATTCAACCAGGGATTCGCAGCCGAAGGTTCCCCTGGGCGTCGTTGGATCGTTATGTGCTTGAGAAGGCCCAACTGACCCAGATCATGACTGTATACAATGTCTTTGCGGAGCTCTCTCTCGTTGAGCCGCGAGCCCCAATCCCCGGCGCTTTGGCTGATCCTTCATGTGCGGCCAAATATTTGTTTCGCCTCATTGCTGACTTTCTACATCAGACCCATTATGTATTCTTCTCGCGCCCAAGGCTAAAGGTCAGCCATCCCCCAATCAAATGAAGACCATCGCTGTCGCGCTTTCAACGCGCTCAGGTGCTGCCTTGCCTGATGTCACTACGGCTCTTCGAGATGCTGTTGTGGAATGGAAGAGTGGGGAAAAGTTCATCGGGTCCGATTCAGACGAAGGGAATACCATGCGTTCCTGCTCTCTTGGAACGGTTGCAGAGGGCGGCCGAGGTGCAACCCATGTTCGGGCAAGTTCCAAACTTCCGCCGGCCAATTTCTCTCTCTCATTATTTTGCAGTATGAAATGCTGGTGGACAAATATGCTCAATACCCACGGTGTGCACCAAAATACGAGCTCCAAACGTTCTATGGCCAACTCACGCATATCTACCGCATTCATTTCGACTTAAGAATCTATATGAAGTTTGATTAAACAATCCGCGTCTCAACGGAAAATCAGGGTTGATCCTTGATTGTTTAATCACATGAAAGGGGACAGTTGTTAATCGTGGATAATCAAATGATCATATTCTGTTTAATGATCTGGAAACGGTTCATGTTCAAACATGAACATGAACAAAAACAGTGTTCACCAAGGCTCAAAGGGAAGATGTGCCAACCAGGGGACTCAAATGAGTGACCTCTCCAAAACCAAGGAATTGAGAGACAAAGCACCATAACCACTAGGCCATGCAACCATTGCAAAACTATCTACCAGCCTGGAATAAACTAGGTACTAATTAATATTTTGGACTTGGACTTTTTGCAACCAACTTACAACACAGACAAGAAATTTCTTGCTCTCCACTTTAATTTTCTGCTCACTAATAACACTGGTACATCCAAATAAGTCCTGGGGAGGATCATTGAGATCTTCATTTCACTGATGCAATTTCACTGTCCTCTGGATGATCCCCACCGTGTCAATGCCTGCCACAGCGAATATCACTGAACCTGCAATATTGATTGTCAGTGTTGCTAAAGGGTAAGCATTATCTCACTTTCTACGGGCATGCTACTTAATTGTCATTTTCGGTGTCACTGTGGGCCTCACACGCATAGCAAAGTTTCTCAGGCATACGTTCAACTGCCATCGATGCAGGTTTGTAGATACTTGTCTCTCCATGTGGCACCACCATCTTATGAATGATTACTGCTTAGATACGTATACCCGTTCGTTGGAAAAGATGGTAATAGCGAGCTATGGAGCCCGCTCTTTCTGCTCGCAGTGTACCCCATACATCAGGAAAACCCAGATTTGACAATTGTTGAACAATTATCACCAAATTGTCGACAATCTCGCAACCCACGATAATTTCACACATTCTTTGACAATGGTCCATAATTCCGTGTAATCAGCTCCACCATCGCTCTTTCGGCGTGCCTTAAGCCTCTCTTTGGCCAAGACCTAGTAGTAGAGTCCCCGGGGAAGAAACGCGTCGATTACGCGCGGTGAGATCCAGCGGTCGACATAGGTGTACGCGTCTTGTTTGTTTGGTTGTGTTTCCTTCGCCTTCATCAGCCTGATCCAAATCACCCCGGGACACGCTGGCACGGCACCAATCTGGACCCGGGCCGTGTCAATTGCGGGGTTTTCGACCAATCTACAGGTATTCTTGGCGAAATCCGGGAGAAAATCGGACCAAAATCATCTCATCGGTGTTACATCTTGACCTTATGCTGTAGAAAAAATATAGATTTCACCAAGAATACATACAAATCATGCATCCAACTACTTTGATCCTATAAAACTTTGCGCTCAGCTCTCTTGTTGAGCCTGCACTAAGTCTGGCTGGATGAAGGTCATATGCAGAGTTCGATTCCCTGCAGTGAATAGAGGCAGCAAAATGTCTCAGGTCAAACCATCAAGTGCGAACAGTTCATGATGCACTTACCATTACGACTAGGAGAACAACAGTTGCGAGAAAACTTCACCAAGCGAATCCCTCAGGAATTGGTCGTAAAAACTGTGGCTGCCCATTATGTGCTCGAGACCGAACACAGTTCAACTGTGAGCGTCCAGGAGAGCGCATTGAAACTGCCAAAATTCTGATAGACAGTATTCTAGCAAAATGGAACCCAACTGTTCCGAATTTGGACTTGTGTAAATAATTAGCTCTAACAGACGAGGAGCTGGAATGGAATAAGCAGCCAATAGAAACAGATCAAGTAATGGTCTTTGATCCCGATTACATTTTGGATAATATGGAGACTGGCTTCCGCATCTTTGCCTCTGAAGAATCACTCAATGAAATCCCGGCAAGGAGGTATAAAATTCGTAGACCGGAACCAAGGATGATGACAGTCTTCTTACATGCACGTATATTACGTCCCGACAAGTTTGATCCCAGTATTGAGCTCATGATCAAGACCGACACTATTGACACTCAGGAAAGTGAGACCCTGTCTTTAACTTTTGACCGACCAGAAATACCTCTAACATTTTCATCGGCACTTTTGGGAGGTCTCCTGATTGTACTACAAAATACTCGGAGAAATGTGCCGCTCCTGATCTGCTCTTCATCAGATTTCTTGTTGCGAGCATTGGCTAAAGAAAGACAAAAAAATTGAGAACGGCATTTGAGTCAAAATTCCGCCTTCTGAGAGCAGTGTTGGCAGCATTGAATGGGAGAGTGGCTGCATTTTCAATTCTGCAAAAAATATACGAGCAATAACAAGATACGGAGCCGCAAAATGGCCAAAAAGTACATACCCGACCACCAGCCCTCAGCATATATAAAGCCCCTTGGGCATAATTAGACGCAACAAGCATCACAATGGCGTCCACATTCAAATTTCTTTTCCGTCCTCCGTATATTCGCCCTGATGTTCTAAAACTCGGTGACGATGGAGATCTTTTAGCATGTGGTGGAATTGACGGTCGCTTGAACGTCTTCTCCCTTGTGCGTGGGATACATCTGACCACCATGGTATTCCCGGCCCCGATTTCGGTGTTGACGTGGGAACCTACAACTCTTGCTGATATATGGAAGCTTTGGGTCGGAATGAGGGATGGAAGCGTCGATATTATATCGATAGCGGTGGAAACAAGTGCACAGGCTCGTTCAATGAGATTTCTTCCCACGACTTTTTTTTTTGGCTAATGGTTTGCTCTCAGAATATTGCACCGACACCGGTTTTGAAGGTAGCAGGGGGGGATCCAATCATCCAGATAACATCCAAGGCTACTGCCGTCATGGTAACAACCTCATCCGGGCGAAAGATACTCATGGACAAAACGAGTTGGGTGCCTCGGTCAGTGTACTGTAATGGGAACCTTGTCCTCACGACTTTCAGCGGGTATGCAGCATGAGTGCACAGAATCAAAGATTTTAGACCGCTGGATGGCTACCATCCACCTGCAATCCAACCCCGGCAAAGATGCAAGCGCAGGCGGGCCCATTATCAGGACCAATTTTGGTGCTCCAGAAAGAGGGAGGACAGGACAGACAATCCGCATTACTGAGGGAGTAATGCTGACGGCGAGGAGGGATCAATTCGACGAAGGTCCACTTTCTCTCGGGTTGGACACAACAAAGAACGAATGAGACTCAGAAACCGAGGACCAAGGTGCAGAGGACGCTGTAGAAAGGCAAAAGTGTGTTATAGATCAGTTCTCGTTAACGTTACTCACCTACCTCAGGAATGTCGGCACAAGCATGGGAAATTATAACGGAAAAAAGGTATTAGAAAGGCTAGGATGTCAAAGATGCAATGCTTCCAAAAGAATCAAGGAGAATTCACATTCACCTACATATAATTGTTTATTCTGGCCATACCGTTACAACCTGTGCTGTGTACAACGATGACCATGTATGTACGCCAAGGGGCTCCGGAGACAAGAAATTTCCTAATATGGGGGAGGGGGGGGGGTCCCTCTGTTCTATGTATGATAGCGGACATCACTTCGTGACAATTTTTGTCCCAATTTGGAAATCCTTACTAGTAACTCAGATTTTACCAGAATATGAATTGAACTGTGTAAATGGTACTAAAGGAAGGCCCTTTACATATTCCCCGGGTCAAAAGTTTGAAAATTGAATTTTTTTTTTTTCTCAAACAGATTCGCGCTTTTGATGGCGGGCCGGTAGTAGCCGAAGTAACCGGTGGCTGTGTAGCCGCATCAATTTCATTTTCGAGTTTACTGGCGCGCATTCTGGTATCTAAAAAGTTGTAAAACACTCATTCAAGGGCCACAGGAATGCCAATGGCTTATTTTATTCACTGAATCTGAGTAAATGGCGGGTCAGTGCAGCTTCAAAAAGTAATTGGGAAGCTACTTTGCATATTTTTCATGATTCCTACCAAAATTGGCCATTAAACAGACTTGAATTCAAACTGTTTAAAAAAAGGATCCTGGAACCTAAGAAATCAGAAGACCATACCACGAAATAACTAGTATCAATTCCCGAGACTTCACGAAATTAGGCCCTAATTGACTTCAAACCCAACACAAACTCCATGTAATTGGAGCCCTGGTGTTCCCCATCTTATATGTGAGATTATAGAATTAGTCAGATACTCAAAAAAAAATACCTCTATTTTTTTCGCGCCTGCGGCGGCCTTGGAAAAACTTTTGTTTTTTTTCAATCTCAAACATTTTGGCAGTGGCGGTGCTGTGGCTGTGTGCTGGCACGAACGTGGCATGTGCTGGGTCCTCGATGTAGGCATAACAAAATCTGCAACGCCGCCACTGGTGCGGACCGATTTTCTTTCTGCGCTCTGTCCAAACACCGATGTTCGATGGCAAGACTGTGGCTTGAGAGTACCTTCTGAGTCAGTGCACGCCGGTGGTCTGGTGAAACAATTCGCAGGTAGTGCCAGAAGTCCGGGGATTTTTTTTTCAAGCTTTCCCGTGTCCGAGTCCATGTCCAAACGCCGAACTAGAACATCATCCCTTACTTCTGCTTGGAGGGAAAGTAAAATATACAGTATTCCAGGTCAAATAAAATCCACCGAATATTCCAAAAGGTGCTTCGCCGGGGGCTAAATTTCTTGTGCCTGCGCTCACAGACTCCTTCATGATGGCGGAGTAGGATACGATGGAAAAATCAACACCCATTCCACTTCTGCTTGAAGGAAGAGCAAAATATGTAGCTTTCTAGACGAAAATCCACAAAATATTCCAAAACGTGCTTCGCCGGGGGTTAAATTTTCTGTGCACCTTCTCATACACTCATTCGAGAGGGCGGAGCATTCTCCAGTGGAAAAATCAATACCCATTCCACTTCTGCTTAGAGGAAAAGCAAAATATGCAGTATTCTGGGTGAAAATTCACAAAATATTCTAAAACGTGCTTCGTCGCCGACATACGGTATTGACGCTGACATCGTGGTGACTCGTCTTTCGCAATCAATGTGTGTGAGCTGAAGGATTCAAAGCCCTTCACCTACGATTTTCCACGCGCCGATATTCACGACTTGGCTCAGCCCTTCGCAATTTGGTATGGGCGCGCTCCGGACATGCCGTCCTGATCGACCTAGTCACGGTCAGCAGGCACAACTGCCATGGCACCTGCGATGCGTTGGAGGGGGCGCGGAACGTCTTGCAGTTGCCGCAGCCAAGAATCATTATTTAAGCCACAGACCGAGCCGTCAGTTCCTGCGTCATTGTATGTTTTCCTCGCGTTCCTTGCTACTTAATGTTGTTCTCTTCTTACATTGTCTCACTCAAATCTGCTTGGATTGTTGAACAAAAATGTGTATAAAATTGATCATGTCCAGTCCCGAGTCCTTTCAACTGCTGGATGGGACCCAACAGCAAGCAAGATTTCAGCCATTCTATTCCTAGGGAGACCGGGGTTTTAGGCACCTAGAGGAGTACGCGACACTTCGAGATCAATGGGTGCGGTAAGTACATTCCATTTTCCTCCCTAGTCTGCCTCGTGTAATAATGCTTGTCGTCTAGGGAGGGCCAAGGATTTATACTGGTCTACTCGATCGAATCCCGGACAACATTCGATGGGCTCGAGATCTTCCGTCAGTCCGTCAGACGAGCCAAGAGAGGGGAATGGGAGGGCGAGGCACCCGCCCTCCGTCAGCGACATTATATACAGCACTAAGCGAGCAATAATTAACGGTGATTATTGCTCCCTGAGCGCCCCGGTTTAACACCCCGCTAATTAGCGGTGGATATATACTCGTTATTACAAAAAGTAACATTCCTCTGGACACATCCTTGATCTACAGTCATTGAACATGACAGTTGAACCTCATCATACATCTTTGCCCAGACATTTTCGAGACAGGTATCTGTTACCAGATGATTACCACGTTGCAGCGATTCGTCTTCATCCTCGATTTGCGTCGGCAGCATAACTGTGTTATCCGGTATGTCGTACAGCCCTGCAGCCTCTGCATAGTCGATACACTCTAATATGGCCCGTTGAGATACTGCTTTCTTCATAGAAAACCGGCCTGTGAGTTCTTCTAGATGCTCCAGAATCCTTTCTTCCGTAACATCTTCTCCAGAAAAAATCATCTGATTCTTCACGACTACCTCTGCGCCGCGCCTCTTTGACAGCTCGTCGAGCAAGGTAACGTCGTTCAGCAAAGTGATCATCACGGCTATCTCGGCATTCGTGGAGGATTTTGCATATTGTCCATTTTGTATTGGACGGAAGGGGAGCAGGTAAGCAGAAAGGATTTGAAAGCATCTGCCCATGATTCACGCGGTTTTCTCAGGTCCTTTGCATGCCTCCAGGGCTTGAAAAATATTGACATCAATCGGCAGTAGCGTGCATACATCTCTGGTTTGTCTCGTCGCGGAATTCCAGGACCAATGGGCCCAGGAATCAGCATATCACGAGGCAGACGAACTCGTAATACATGAGTATTCTCCTGATCGTGACCTGGGAGCAATGCCACCCGAGGGCGCTGGTGAGTCTCTGAATTCATTAGCAATTCAATGTTACATTCATCGTCGTGCTCATCCTCCTTAGCATCATCGTCAAATAAATTCGTGGCTTCTATGGTTTCATCGGCTTCATTCTCAGCGGTCGATTTATGTTTCCTCCGGTCGGAGGACTTGCTGACCCTGTCCACACGAGATATAAAATCCCAAACAGACACTTCATTCAGTTCACGGCCACGTTTCTGGTAGCCTGCCAATTGATTCCCCATGCGCAGTCGAAGGACAAAATAAAAGTGAAAAACAGTGCACTTGTTACTGACCAGTCAAATTACCTTTCGTTCATTAGTTTTCGGATTGCCTTCCTATCTTTCAACTGACTCTAGTGGGTATATGTTATTGTATTGACCTGATATATTACGTGAGGAATTTATTTAGATGTGTTTTCTACCGGGTTCGAACGCGTTCGGGCAAAAGGTAAGAGGAGGAGTCCGTGGGAAATGGGGAAGCGGAAATCCCCTGTAAGCCTCATCGCGCCTCGACAGCCAACGTCTCACTCACGTGTGACAGCCCGCGATGTGGGGCATGCTGGTATGTATTCATTTCAGATGCTCTTCGTTCGGGACACGTCGTTACTGCCAGCCGGTCAGTTCCAGGTCTGTGTGCTTGTGAAAATTAATTAATCAGATCTTGACCGCATCTTTTGTCCCAGGTGGAACGCAGATTGGTACGGATTTTCTAGAGACGGTCAACCCTCATGACACGACCGCTCCCGGCTACGCCTCGTTCCAAACTCCAGGTGCGTAACCTATGTTTTTCCATTCTTCTCGGCATCATCCTTCTTCGCTACGTAGGTCATGTTGCTGGGTTGTCGGCCCCACTCGATGCGCCACTATAACGCTCAAGTTATTGAATCGTCTTGACATTTCAAACTCTTTATAAAATTTTGTGGTCTGCTTTATATCCGGTGAATGATTGATGATCAATCAGCTCATGTCCGAAAGGCTGTTATGTGTGCGTGCCGTCCACTCTCCCGGCGTATCCGATGGGGTCCCATAGCTACAATTTACATCTACTCTATTGTGCTAAAGCTTCGCTGGGGCTTCAAGTTCGGGCCTAAAGGCAGCTCTGGACACATGGTCGGTAAATACAAGCCACGAAAACCCGGGGACCCCGTCGACGAGATTCAAGGCGTCGCACAAAATAATTCGAAAAGGCCAAGACCAAACGTGCTACTCAAGTTAGGCCGAGTTGTAACTTCGGGACTCAAGGACGGCATACCAAAAGCCGAAGGCCATGTCCGTTACGACGATATGCACGACTTTGGACAAGCTCTCCACGAGGCTCGAGCAGCCAACCCAGGTCGAAATATCATTTTGTTCAAGTCGGATGTGCAGGGTGCATTCCTGAACCTCCCTGCCCATCCAATATGGCAGCTCCATCAGGTCGTCGAAGTTGATGGTGTACTGCACATCGTCCGCCGGATTGTGTTCGGCAATCGGGCTTCCCCTCGTTGCTGGTGTGCTGTCTCTGGCCTTCTATGCTGGATCCCAGTTAGAAAGCTCGATATCATTGGCCTATTCGTCTACATGGATGATTTCTTTGGTTGGGACTTTGCCGAAAACCTCGTTTTTTATCGTGGGAAGCGGCGCCCGCGACGCCAAGTCCTCCTATTATTGCCGTTTTCATAAAAGTTGGCGGTGGCGGTAAATACACGTCAATTGGCGCTTTTACGGCCAGAACTTGTGAGGCTCATATCTCAACGAATACTGGACGAAACATAGCAAGTATATAGTCGAAATTGGTCGTCTCATTGAGGGCTAGATGCCCCCGTGGTTAGTTTTGTGTTTTGAGCAACTTGTAAGAATGTTCATTTGGCAGGTCAGTTCTGGAGTATTTTACGCTTTTCTCGACAACGGATGGGTATTTTTCCAAGGTGTAAAGACATAAACTGTTTTTATAACCGTTCTGAAGGTGCCCCCGCCCAAAAATGGGCCAGGCGATGCACCCAGCACGTGCCGTTTCTTTGTTTCCGTCAATTTCTTCGGATTTCTTCACTTCCTCTCATATATCCACTCTGAAATGACCCGTGGACGAGCACTATCGCCAGACCTGCGAAGCGCCATTCTCAAGATGGCCAGAACTCACAATGAAACAATGATCCACAAGCTGACAGGTGTGGGCAAACGAACAATTGAACGTCTTGTGGAGGACTATCGGAAATATGGTACCGCTGCTCGCTGGAGATCCCAAGGCAGTCTGAAAGGAAGGAGGAGGAAGCTTACTACAAAAAATGTTGAGGTATCTCAATTTTAGCGCTGCATATTGATAAGACTGAAGTAGCACAACCTCTTCAGTTTCTGCATGGGTCTAATTCGCTTCCGCAATGATCCCTACCTCCAAGAACTGCGAGAAATGCTTGAAAACCGGGCTGGTGTTGAAGTTTCAGATGTAACAATATGGCGCACACTCAGACGTACTGGCCTTTACTATGCAGAAGGTACGGTATACGGGGAGTTCAAATTCTCAAGCTGAATCTTCCAGATTACCCGGCATGCTATCGAACGAAATGAAGGGGATCGGCGAGGCTATCGATATGATTACGGCCGCACATGTGAACCCGAGACAACAGTTTTTGTCGATGGGGGTTCTTTTGATCGGCGCACCGTGATTCGGGACCGTGGATGGGCTTTGAAAGGGAGAAGAGCCGAAAGAAAATGTTTCTTTGTACGTGGCAGGAGGTAATCATCCCTGGTTTCCTTCACTTGAGAATTTACTGTTTTACAGATATTCACTTCTCCCTGCACTCACAATGGATGGCATGATCTATGCGAAGGTTGTAGAAGGTTCATTCACAGCTGAGACATTCTTCGAATTCATTCTGGGGCTTCTGGACCGAATGGATCAGTCAATGCCTCAGGGTTCCGTCATTGTGATGGATAATGCCCGAATTCACAAGGACCCATCGCTCCGAGAGGTCATTGAAGCTCGGTAAGATCTCTTTTACAAGCGGCACCCTCACTGATTCCACTACAGCGGGTATCGTCTCAAATACCTTCCGGCCTACTCCCCTGACTACAACCCAATTGAGCTAGCCTTTTCCGCCATCAAGGCATTTGTTCGTCGTGCGGCAATCCTTGGACGTGCGGATTTGGAGTCAGAGGAGGACGACACTTATGTGTATGTACATCTCGTTGATGCTGCATTCTCAGTGACAGCGGAAAGTGCACTGGGATGGTTTCACCATTGCGGATATATCTAAAACTATGTAACAAGTACAATTGAAGTATGAATTAGGTGCGAAGTAGTCATGGGCTTATAGAAAGGAAGCATTATTTCAGTCAACGCGTGCCTTCTTCATTTTTTTGCGATCCTCTTGCGCAAACTTGATGAGTCGTTTGGCTGTACCCCAATTCATCTGCATCAATTCTTGAAGTTTCTCCGCCGATTCAACATCGAGTAGATCATCAAGTCGGATGATCCCAACTGCACTAAAAGCGTCTGCATACTGCTCGTAGTTCTGCCCATCTGCCCCTCGATCTTCATCGCTATCGAGAGCCTGCAACCAGGCGGTGATTGCGGGATATTTGCGCTTACGAGGAGGGCTTGGCGATGGGACAGGAACGGGTGGTTGGGAAGCGCCGCCAGAACCAGGGGCTTGCATCATCCAAGGTGGCATGCCATACATCCACGGCGGCATTTGCATTTGCGGCCACATTGGGCCACACCCGCCATTGAGCTGGGTTGCATCACCGCATTTTTGGCCCTCTTCTGCTTGTTGATTTTGTCCTCCACTTTGAGCTGGTCCGGGACTGTGTCCACAGTGGAAAGGTCACGCCGCTATTAGGACAATTCAGTGAATGGAATAGAACACGAATATTGAGCTTACAATCAAGGTGGCCCAGATTACCAGATCATTATTCGTGTATTGATAGTGTTCACCCGACGTCAAAACGTAGCAGGCCTTGCCCATATGCTCTTGGCAGGCATGATATTTCTCAATCGCGGCCATCAACTCATGCTCGCGTTGCTCGCTGGCCTCGAGAGGTGCTGCAGGCTGCGTAGCTTTTTTCTTTGAAGTGCTCTGAGCAGTATGATAAATAAATACCTCCGTCCTGATATATAACTACCTCCGCCCTTACCTTGCGACCATCTGTCGGTGTGTTTGATGTATTGGTAAGAGAGATCGAGAATGGCTTGACCTTTCCCCCCATCTTTTTCAGGCAATCTTTGCGGTACTCAGTAATGTCCGCCATTAGACTTTCGTAGTCCTCCGAGGTTTCCAACAATTTTGGGACGGGCTTGGGATTTTTTGGCTTGTACGAGGCAACATAGCCAATTGCCGACAGATGGGTGACGCCAACCTCCATTTTCCTCGACACAGCGGTAAGAAAGCCTGCAAATGTCGTGGTGCATGACAGTTTGAGCTCCCGGGTAGCATTGTGGAATGGAACCTCGTAAACAATCGTGTATTCTTCATCCTCGCTGTCAGAATCGTCATCGGCTAATAGACAGAAGACATGTCGCATCAAACGTGAATTTTACAGAGCAGATTGAGGAAGAACTTATACCCTGAAAGGCCTGCCCATCAGACTCATCGTCGCTGCCCCCTCCATACTGCTCAGCATCAATAGCCGCATCTCTTTTGCCTCATTTATTTCAAGCGGAACAACGCCGCCGCCTAGGGCGTCAGCTATAGGTTTTCTGGACCTCGTACTATGCGAACCACTCGTCCGACTCCGACTGCGCTCCCCGGTAGCCCGCGAGCAGGTCCTAAATGTATATATAAGTTGGCCGTAGCGGATGCAGGCAAGTTAGCAGGTAAGGTTTCAATCGGCATTGTGTCATTCGTTAACGATTTTTCTTTTCCTCATCAGATATAGACTGTCTGGATCTTATACAGCAAATCACTGTCTACGCTCTGGTTATTGGTACGACCTACTTTCGTCCGCTGTTTTCTACGTTTTTTTTCTCAAACTGTCTTAGAGGACCCCACTCTGCATCCAGCGTTTAACGCTGATGACCCTCATCCCATCCTTCAGCTTTACGACCAGCGCATCTACACCAACTGCTTGGATCGGACATTCAATCACTTGGAATATGTCTACACCGCCATCGGACAACTGATCAGGGACATGAACTCAGTTATCAGTATTCCGTATGGTGATTATGCTGTCTTGATTCGTTCCACTCGATCATGCAAATGTTGCCTCAACCACTTCTCACCTGAGGGCTATGAGGCTCACCGCCGAGATCGTTGCACGAACCACCCTGATCTTCAAACCAGTGAGTGTGCCGTCCGAGTCTGT
This sequence comes from Mycena olivaceomarginata, assembly GCA_029378375.1. Lineage (NCBI taxonomy): Eukaryota > Fungi > Basidiomycota > Agaricomycetes > Agaricales > Mycenaceae > Mycena > Mycena olivaceomarginata. Next base: position 36,546 of record JARKIC010002137.1, on the reverse strand, counting down.
CTCGCTTAATACTCATTCTGTTGTAGTTGAGGAATATGACGTCTTCGATGGTGAAGGCATTATTAGGTTTCGCTCATACCGGGATGACAAACGGCCAGAATTTGCCGGCGAGACCATTGATACGCCAGTAGGCGCAGCCTTACTTGAGTGGAACTCCCGGCTCGGACTGTCTCAGTCTCTGAGACACTGCGGCTGCCCATGGCCGGCATTCCAGAGCCCTCAATTTCGTCTTGGCGGGCTTTTGCTTCCTTCGCAGCCTTGTCTCGTGCTGCCTGGGATTTTTTGCACTCTGACACACCCCGAGCACTCGACCATTCTTGGTGTCAAGTGTCTTGAGCAGATCGCGTTCCTTGAGAACCTGTTCCATCCCTTTCGCTTGGCAGGCCAGTGGATTCCCTTTTTCATCCTTTCCTTCGAAGTCAGCTGGATACACCATCTGCTGGGCCTGCCCGGTGGTCGGATTTATGGTGTCATGCATTTTGGGTTGAGCACCGCCTGGGCCGCGATTCATTTTCTGTGCTGGAAGAGCATCAGAAGCGAAGGCCTCGTGTGCAGAAGAGCAGTCGAAGATGAAAACAGCGACACCATCAGGATGCATGACTTCAAAGATGCGAATTGCATCCCGAGTCTGTGGACAATGTAAGCAACTAAATGAGCAGAAAGAGGTTGAAAGAAAAACCTGAAGAATAAGTTGAGGCATGTCCCAAAAACAAATTTAGGCGGAGATTGGGCCGAAAAAACGACACACCGTGGGAAAAAGTGAGTTTGGGGTGCCAATCGCATTCTTTTGGCGAGGTTCACAGCTAAAATCATATTTTCAAGCTCTAATTTGAATTACTAAAAGCGGCAGAGCGGTGGCGGTGAGGTGATGAGGCGCACTGTAGGCTCGGGACAAGCCCGTGCAGTTCCGGCCCGGACGAGCCGGGCGCTTCCTTGAAGGGCGGCTTTGGCTCAGTTGTATCTCGCGGCTTTCTTGCATTGTTATGTAATGTGTACTGAGCTGGTGTGTGTTCGAACCCCGTCTGGAGTATTCCTTTTGCTCCTTGTTTAAACTCAGTTTGAACAGGATTAAAGGCATATTAAGTAAATCATTACTTAAACAGGGTTTTATGTTGAGACGCAGTAAATTGCTGAACCTCAACCTGAATGCAGCGTCCGGTTCGGGTTCGGTTCAGGTTCGGACCGATTTCCGAACCGGACCATCCCACCACTATTCAATGTTGCCCCGATCCTCAGTGCTTATCGTTTAGTCGTTGCTGCTGATCACGATGCGGTTAAGCGCTACCAGCGGGTTCAAGACCAACCCAAGGCGGTCAAGGACACGGCTAGCTTAAACGTTCTCGCCTCTCGCGTAGTTGGCTTTTTCTTCCCCGCTATTTCACTTGGGATGTAAACTCATCCTTTCGTCCCGCGTCGGGTTCTCATAGCGATTAAATACTCTGAAAACATCTGCCAGCGTACCGTCTGGAAGTGCAGAGCTGGGAGATATGACTGATTTTTATTCCGACGGACACCAAAAGCCGAACAGGCACTGCATTCAGGCCCCCCCGTAGACACAGGCTTTGCGGTCCAGGTGGGGCTCAATAGCTGTCCGCTGTACCGAGCTCGGTATTCATATCTTAACATGTACAACGTGCGTTGTGAAGTCAAATATCAAATGATTCAATATTTGAAGGTATTACTTAAAATGTAACCTCGGTTGCGGCTTTGGCGCGCACGTTCCCACCCTGTGCCTTAAAGCTGTCTAAAACCAAGATGGCTGTCTGCTTGAAGTCCACGCCAACGAGCATCCAGTGCGAAGACCAGAAGCACGGGATAATGATGTCTCCAGGTTTGGAAGAAGGGCTTCAGGACATCCAAAATGGCGTTGAATTTTTGGGGCCCTTCAGAAGTGAACTCGGTGGCAATTGAGAGCTCATTCGCAGAAATGCGAAAGTCGATGTCGAGGAAGAGGGGCAATCACTGGGCTCGCTCGAGTCGGACTCGCAAAAGGTGCATGTTGGTGCTCTCTGTGATGTAGGGCGCAGTCCAGAGCTGAGGAATTCCGGTGGTTGCGGTGCGCCAGTGGTTAGAAACCTGGGTAATGGTGGCCAGGGTTCGTGGAGAATGCTTAAGAAGCACCCAGATGTCGGTCAAGGTTTCCAGAGCAAGGGTGTCCATGGAGGCCTGGGGGCGATATGAGTATCACAAATTGCTCTAATCCAAATTCAAAGCGAGATACCATGATGGCAGACAAGATCTGGATGGATGTAGTGAAGAAGAGGGGCTACACACCCTGTGACACAGCATTTGAAATTCGTGACGTCTTTGATGGCAAAACCAATGGTGCCAAACGGTAGTTAGATTGAGTTGAACTGGTGGCCTAGCCGCCATTTTTCTCGAACTCCCACCGAGAAACTGACTGAGATGCATACCGGAAGTCTGTGGTTTGGTGCAGGGGCTGACCCGCTACGAAAAGACTGACAGGAATGCCATCAGATCATGGCCAGAAGCGAAAATCGCAATGGCGGGATCTTTGATCCGTGATGACCGGAATATCACATGCCTCTTACCAAAATGGGTATTCGTGTTGGCCAAATACCCAAACGGTAGTTGGATTGAGTTGAAGCAGGTGGACGAAGCAAACAGGAATGAGGAGTATCCCTCCATATATCATTACACATTTTAACCACTTTCTGAGGCTTGGTACCTAATACCCTGCTCAAGTCTGAGTGGACACACTTGAGAAAGCCGTGTTTGCGTGAAATATTGTTCTGGTGGCCTAGCCACCATTTTTCTCAAACTCCCTATTCTGAGCAGTCCGGTGTGCTGGAAGTTGCTTGGACCGCTTTGCTCGATAAACCAGGTGTCACGAAGCTCTCCATATCGAAATTCGTGACTTGATATTGAAATGCGTGACTTGATATGAAAAGCAAATTGTATGCGGCAAATTGCCAGATGATACCCAGCCCTATTCTGAGCAGTCCGGTGTGCTGGAAATTGCTCGGACTGCTTTGCTTGATAAACCAAGGGTCACGGAGCTCTCCATATCGGGGACAATGAAGCTTTGATGGGAAAAGGCTTAAATCAGTCAAGTGTTTGCTTATTCCACCCAAATCCGTCCATTTTCAAACAGTCAGAAATGCGTGACTTGATATGGAGAGCAAATTGTATGCAGCAAATTGCCAGATTATGCTGCCAAAAATAGTATTGATGACGTCAGTAGCTCGACCCCAGCTCAGAGTAGAAGGCATAATATTGATGGAATGCCGTCCATTCACCATTCTGAAATGAAGAGCCGATCGTGCCGTGACACAACCTGTTGCACGTGAAGAATATGATCGGCATCCCAAACAACCCCATGTAGCCTCCCATGAGAATCTGTGAAGTAGATGAACTTCGATGATGCCTGTTCGATATCAGCCAGAACAGATGCAGAGATCCAAAATATTCTTAGTTGAAATGATTTCATTTCCCTAATTTTTTCTACGATGGTCATTGGCTGTAACTCTGATCTCTCACAGCCAGAACCTCTAGCCGACATTTAATATCTCTTCAGGCGACATTTGATATCTTTTTGAGTGACATTTAATATCTTTCATGGGCATCTCGTCCATGTTGGTTACTATCTTCTGGATGAACTTCGATGATGCCTATTTGATATCAGCCAGAACGGATGCAGAGGTCCAAAATAGACAGCTTTCACGCGAGCCATCGGAGCCATTTGATGGCTTTTTTTGCCATGCGAAACTGAATGGCTCCACCAGCCAAAATGTGACGTCAATGGCTTTGCAAAACCATTCGCCTGCTATTTTTGCGCACGGTGAATGCTATTGAATGGCTCCCATGGCTGGCATGCAAGCTGTCTATTGACGGAAATTAGTCTCTCGTAGACAGATGCTATAACAAATAGGCGTTCCGCAACATGACCTTCCGCTCGCCCAACTGGGGCACCGAGCCGCTACCCCTCCCGCGCTCGCCGCGTGGCGCCTCCCCGCATATGCAGCAGCAGCGCTTACTCACGCCCGAAGACAACTCGCGGCCAAGGCTGCACATCGTCCCTCCTACGCACGTCAGTGGAGGCGGCGCGGCGGGCGGCGCATGCATGCCGAGGCTCCAGGAGACGTTGCATCGAGGTGAGTCTTTATTCTATTTTATTGTTTGGGGGAAAGCCTTTGCACCTTGCGTTCTGCGTTTTGCGTCTGGTTTTTTCCTCATCACCACATGGTGGATGCGCCTTGATAAGCTCAGATCGTATGCTAACACCCGTTTTTTTTGTTTAGTCACCGAGCAGCAAGACGAGTACCGTGCTGAGCAGCAACAATCAAACACATACGACCCCGCGCAACCGGGCGGCCACAGACGTACTGGTTCAAACGCCTCCGTGTACTCCAACCCCCACTCCCCCTTCCTGTTTCCCTCGAACATGCTCCCCGGGCCCGGTCCGCGCCCGCGCAGCGCGTCGGACCACGCGTTGGAGCCCCCGAATAATTTTACTGGGCGGATGGTCAACATCGGGAGCGCACTGGACGACAGCATGGGGGACGTCATCCTCCCGCCGCAGGGGCAGCGTAGGCGGTATTATTTGGGCGGGGGGAGCTTCAGCCCGAGTCTGCATAGGAACTCGTTTGGAGGAGCAGGGGGAGGGGGGTACGCGCAAGCACCTGGGTCGTTAGGGCTGGATAACGGGTTTTTGAGCCCGGATTTGTTCGGGCTTGGCGGTGGGGACGGAGGCGGGTTTGGCGGCGGGTTGGGGCTGGGGCTTGATCCGGGTGCCGTTGGGCTGCGGAGAGCAAAGTCGGACGCGGCGGGGCGGGGTCACGTGCGGCAGAGCCGGAGCGAGGATATCCGTGGCACGGGCAACTCGTCGGGGCCGATGTTCCTCAGCGAGGATTTCATACGCAGCGGTGGTGGGCACGGGCAGTTTTTGAGCCCCGTGGAGCCGCCGCCGGCGATTCGGAGCAGGGGGCAGGGGCAGCACGGGTACCATCATCGGAGTGCAAGCGGCGGGTCGGTGCGCAGTGAACGGTGCGGGTTGGACGGGCACGGGCACGGGGAGTGGAGTGCGGCGAGCTCGACACGGGTGTCGCCGTACCCGTCGCCGAACGTCTCGCCCTCACCGCGCAACACCGACCTGCCCGACCCCAACTCTTTCGGGCCCAACAACTCCTCCTCTTTCGGCCCCGGCAACGCATCCTCCTTCAACGACCCCAACTCGCTGCCGATCGTGGTGTCGAAGCAGAACGTGACGACGCTGCGGACGAGCAAGGCGTCACACAACCGGCGCAAGCAGGAGGCGATGTTTGTGTGTCCTGTGCCGAACTGCGGGAGCACGTTTACGAGGAGCTTGAACTTGAAGGGCTATATACGGAGCCTAATGAGGAGAAGCCGTTTGTGTGCAAGTGGCCGGGGTGTGGCAAGGGGTGAGTGGGCGCTCTATACTTGTTTCCCTTTTCCTCGAACCTGAGGGAAACAATCCTCGAGCTTGAGTTTCCATTTGGGGCGAACCGGGCCTCGATTTTTGTTATGTGGATTTTTTTCGAGCTCACGCTAACGATCTCTCCCCCCCGCAGGTTCGCGCGCCATCCTGACTGCATGCGGCACGAACAGCTGCACACGAATTACCGGCCGTTTGTGTGTGGCGGAGGAGAAGGTGGGGCGGGCGGGTGCGGGAAGATGTTTGCGAGGATGGATGCACTGAACCGGCATTGTGAGTTTTTTTTTGGTTTTTTGCGGAGGGATTCGTCTCCTTTCCGTTTTCGTCTCGAGTTGCTCAGAATCAGATACTCATCATCCTGATTCTTGGTTCAGTCCGCTCCAAAGGCGGCGCCGAGTGCCAGCGCACGCTCGAGGCAAACGGGCGCCTGCCCTATTTCTCGGGGGGCGGGCTCCTGCCGGAAGCGGGTGGGGGCCGGGCGCGGTCGTACAGCACGTCTCCCCGTCTCATCGTCGACCCCGCTCCGTCCCGTTGCCTTACCTCCACCTTACCCCCGCCGAAGACCACCTTACCCCCTTGCCCCCGCCGAAGACGGAGTATGAGCGGCGTGCTCTGACGACGCTCTCAGCCCCTCCCCTGTCCGTCCGTCTCCCCAGCTCGTCCCGCTGTCTATACCCCTCGCCTCCACATCGACCCATCGCTCTCCTCGTGCCCTTTACTGCTATGTGATACACATCTCCCGTGTTCCCTCGGTCTCTCCTGCCCCCCAGTTGATCTGCTCTTCCTCGCTCTCACTCCCATACTCTCTTCTCCTACTATACTCTATTTTCCTTGCACATCTCCCCGGACATTATGCTCGGTGTTTTCTTTTGCACCCGCACTTGCAGCTAATATCAGGCCTTGCTTACAGCTGTGTGCGGAACATATGGCTCGGATCGTTTTTTTCTTTTTTTGCAACATTTTGCTTAGAACACTCACCACGACTAGGGATCGTCACCGTCTGTCCGCCAGGACGGACGGTGCCAAAGACGGCCGTCTAGGGGTCCGTCCGTCGACGGTACGGTAGCGGGAGCTCCCTCTGAATGTTGGACGGGACGGGACGGTGGACGGTACGGCCGTCCGACGGAGGACGGACGGACTTGACTCAGTAAAAATGAGTTAGAAGGAGCTATTCGACTCTAGAGGTGTCGCAGATATGATTAAGTACAACAAGATGCGCCGCCGCTTCGCTCCGGCAAACAGACGTGAAAGGAAGAAATTTGATTGCACCTATGAAATACAATGCTGTATGGATTGACAATGAAACGGAGACTTAAGTTACCTGAGTGCTCGATCAACCAAACCTTGAATTAACTTGTTTGAGGGAAACCGGCTGCGAAAAGGGGAGTGTTAAAAGTGAAGATCCAAACCTCGGATGTTTTCTTGTGTGCCGCGGCAAATTTAACGAAATTGGGCCCCGAACGGTAGTAAAAAACTGGGAAGCAACTGACAGCTGAAATAAATGGAAGAAGGATGACATAGACGTGAGGGGGAAGGTGGGTGGATAGCAGCCGCAACACGAGTGATTTCCGAACACCGAAGGTCTTGAGATTGATCCCTAACAGTACATCGAGATGTTCAACACACCTGGTGAGGTTGAGAAAAATTCGAGCAAAATGTCACAATGAGCATTTGAATGCGCTTAACTAAAAACAAAGCAATTGGACTGTACCTGTGGAGCGGAAGGAATAGATTCCAGTGTTAGCGGAGGACTGGCTCTGGCAAGAGTATTGAGGATATTTTGTTTGGTCTTGAGACTCATACCGAGCTGACGATTCAAACAACACAATCGCCAGCAGAAACCCATCTAGATTTTGAAGCGGGACGATGCGAATGAGAGACTGTGGAGTCCAAAGGGAAATAGCAAGCTCTATGATTAAATTGATAGTGCACAGATGAGATAACCCAAAACATTGCCAGCGAGGAGAATGTCAAATCGGACGGGGAACGAAGAAGGCAGTGGCAAAGGGAGGGATTGGTCTTTTATCCACGCCACGGAGATTCGGCCGCAGTGAGAAGGATTGCGGCGCAGTGCGAGAGATGACCGCGGCACTGTGGGAACTGTGCTGCGAGACACGTGTATGGTCAGCTGCAGCACTATAATTAAATGCTATGGGAATAGACCTGGTACGCAAATGGGACAGGACGGCAGGACTTGTGGAACGAGAAGAGAGGAGAACAAAATGGAGATACAGCTAGATGGGGCAAACCGCGCACCCCCGCCCGGCGCCGAGCGAGGAAGTCGTTAGAGAACTGTTGATGGGTACTACGCGGCCTGCCGCTCAAGAGCCCATAGCAGCTGCGGACAGCCGCGTACAGCAGAAAGGACATATGGGGCATGCAAAATGAAGAGGCAGTGTGGACAAAGTTCGAGCATGGATGGGGTTAAAAGCGGAGTGCGAGCAGATGAAGACGAAAGGAGTACGCACATATGGAGAAATGGCACAGCCGAGGAGCCATTTCGTTAAAGAACGGTTAATAATAACAACAGATGATTAAGAGAGGTGCATTGTCCACCGTCTGAAGTTTACGGATTGCATTCTTAGCCTCGTTTGAGAGCCGCCAGCCCAGCGGTACATCATCGTGGACTTGCATGTTGGCTCGGATACGGGCAAGCAAGTCCCCAGCATTGAGATCGCGGCGGTTTATAGTAAGTGTGGCGTCGGTCGTAGCAGCGCCGTTGGATCCAGGGATCGGGACAAGGACTTGGAAGGTGGTGGTACGCTCCTTCCGCCCATTTGAATTGTTTACTGTCATGTTGCTCGGTCGCTGTATTTACACTGGCGCGTACGATCTGGTACTCACCGGGCTCGAACCCCTCAAAAGCACTGCTGTCGAGGGCAGAGTGCATCCCCGCTACCGCAACTTCGCGTCCCGAGAGCGGCGGCAACTCCTTGGTCAAGCCCAGCAAATACTGCGCGGTGTGCGCTGGCAGTCGTGGTTGCTGCGTTGGAGGTGGCAGATAATTGGGACAGTATGACACTACTTTGAAATGGGATGGCTGCGCCGTGTTCCACTGCACTGATCGCTTTCACTCTGTTGCAACTCATAGCTTTCTGAGCGGTGGACAAATCTTGCTCCCATCCTTAGATCTCTGAGTATTTTGGTAGAACATTGTAGAACATAATAAACGCCCCGCCAGGGAAAGAGCTTCGGGGAGGTGATTCCGGCGTGTTTTGAAATTTATAGTTCGATTCTGGACTTTGATTTTCCCGAAAAAACTGTTTTGAAATACTTAGGTATGGGTCAAGACACGTGTGTTACATACAGTCGCGGGGACAACAAGAGACCACAATACTATTGTACAGTTCCCCGGATTTGGTTTAAATCGCGAAATTGGGAGATCCACGGATGGTCTTCAAAAGGGTGTCACTATCTGTTGTGTCGAGCATACATGGGCGTGACCAAATGTGACTGGGTAGCTTGGAGGAGTAGGTATACTCCTCTTCACGGAATTCGGTGGATTCTGCTTGCGCGGGGTCAAGGGCCGGTACGTCGCGCGCCCGATCAAGTTCCTCCTCGAACTCCAATCTTCCAATTTGTTCATCGACCTCTTCGAGGTCGGCGTCCGGGTAAGCAGCCTCTATCAGCACACGCGTCACAATTGCAATGACATAGATCGGCCCAACAGTCGCGACAAGGCAGACCGTGGACTGGCGTGCGGCCTTGTCCTGCAAGTCATGGTCAAGCTTGAACAGGACAACGGCCTGCAACTCGACTTGATTGATGGCGCGTCGCAGGGAGGAGATGTATGTTGTGCGACCATGGCTGGTGGCCGGCCAGCCCGAGGGCGCCACGTGCTGCCTGGAGACGGCCTTCTTGGTTTCTCCAAGAATGGGGAAATGAATTTGGCCATTGCGCGAAACTATGGCCCGGAAGTCCGGCCGCATGCTGTATCCGGACCCACTGGACAAAGCAATCGTCCGGTCGAAAGCAGTAAGAGTCGCGGCCAGATTTTGAGTGGTGTCGTGGAAAGTCCATAATGTTCCCTCCTCTTGCATGATGACGTGTCCCGGAAGCACAGCGCGAAAGAGCTCGGTGAAGACGGTCCTCCAATGCTCTTCGAGGCGGCGAAGGTTCGACACATAACCGGATGCCATCATCTTCAAAGTTTCATACCGTAGACGAGCGTTACGGTCGGGGAAAAGGGGAGGCTATAGTAGCAGAATGGACAATCAGGTCACCTGGGCGGAAACATTGGCAGATTGAGGCACACCTCGGATATGTGGGCGCACATTTCCAAATTGATGAGCGATTGAGAATCATCTTGGGCGCTGACGTCTACCCGGAGCGTCTGAATAAGTCCAATCAAATTAGTTTATTGGATAATGGATTCAGAGTCTATCGTCAGGATTCGTACCTGGGACAAAGGCTTCAATCGGTGCAGGGCCGACGTAAGTGGCACTACGAATGTAGATTCCTGGTTGTTGAACAGTAAGGGGGCGGAAGGAAGAAGTTCTGAGTGCACGACTGACCTGGCGATCGCACAGAGGCGGGCCACTAGCAATAACGGAGACGATGAGCATGAGAGCAATGATGAATCAACATACGTCACTGGTCACTCAGTGTGACTGTGATTCAATTGTGGAGTCATTGAGTCATGATCAACACGCACGTGACGCCATCGCTCTTCTTTCTCAATTCTCTACTGTATCTATGAACTCGGAGGCTCCCCTTTCCGTTTCGCAGTGGGTGGTCCCGCCGTCCTTGCCGCAGGCATGGCTTGCAACTCTACTGCCACCCGACATTACAGTCCCACGCGCCCCTGCTCCGTGCGTACCTCTCCCACATCCATGGGCAACTTCTAAAAACACCGTAGTCGTCAGCCGGATGAGAAAGAATCGACCCCGCCCATTCCCCCCGAGCTTGTCGGCCGCGTGTGCCTCTACGGTTACACCGTCACGGATAACCTCATCGAAACCTATCGTGCGGCGCATTTCCCCGACGACAACCACGGCGACCTGTTGCTATATAACGACAGAATGATCCATCGCCTGGCGGAGCGCTGCGGCCTCAACGTTTCTATCCACCACGCGCATGGCCACGACCATATCATCTGGTTATCCTATACCAGAGGCGGGGCAGTCCAGGTCAAAAAGATCCCCATCGCGTCCAAGCTTAAGCGCTTTGCGACAGAGCTCGGAATTACGGAGACAGCCAAGTGGCACGATGTATCGCTCGTATGTGTCAATATGCGTTGCCCCCTCACTTGGTTCTCATGCTTGGTTGTCAGGAATAGACCCTTTCCCATTCTCCTATGTCTATACTCTATCTTCCACCTCGTGATTAGGAATGTACGATGCACGACTACATCCCTACATACCAATACATTCATTATCAGTCTCTGCTCGTGCTGCCTTGCAGCTCATGCACCAGGCTCACACGTCCTGGATCTCTTATTACCGGCAGATCCAGATCCTCCGCTAATTGACGTACCAGCGTCCAACTGTACACGGATCCGCCAAAATCTTCGCGTCGCTCGACCTCCTCGACAGGATCGGGAGGAGTGCAAGTACAAGAAGCACAAGCGCGATGCTGAGGCAGGCCCATCGAGGCACAGAATGACCTCGGAGACCCTCGACAACAACGACGTCTGATCCGTGCATGAAATTCACTTACCCGTTATACTCGTAGCCCCTCCACTGTCCTTACTCGGCCCTCTGTCTGTCCTTACTCGGGTGACTTGAATGTAACGGTGTTGACTTTTGTCCTAGTGTCTAACGTCTTTGCGATGCATTGGAATGAGCAGCAACTGGTACCGCCCTGCCCTATGGTGAGGGTTGGACTCCGCAAGAAGCGACACCGTTCCATGCAGCAGTGACCCCAGATGACAGGTGGCGAGAACGGAGTAAGGCCGGGTCACCCGGGTGCATTACAGCCTGAGAGCGAGTTTGAGACGCTTCAAAAAAATCCCAGACATGCATGAAATTTCAACGCGGTCCCATCACACAATCGGCATTATGTTGACGAAGTGGTGGTGGATGGGAAGACAAAGGTGTTTTGTTGATTTCCGAAAAAGGAAATCACTTTTGCCTGGACCCACAACACGCCGCCGCTGACGAGGCCCGATTGTTGCGACAGATCATGCTTGCTGAGTGCTGGGTGCTTAGAGTCAGCACTTGGCACTGGCAGATTCCACCAGCACCCTCTGGCAAATGATTGAGTCACATATCTGCGCCTTGAAGTCTAGCCCTTTAATAAAGCGAGTCGTTCTCGCCCTTTTTCGGTCTTTGCTCTTCAACGAACTGTAGCCCGGGAGCGTTAACTTTCTCCCTGCCCTCCAGTTGCATTTACACGTCGATTCCAGCCCCAAACGCGCCTCTGTCGTCGTGAACAACGTCGATCTCCACACCAGGTTAGCCCAGAACAAATGCAAGTATTTCTCCCTCAAGTTTTGGACTTTTACCTTGCATGAAGAGCTTCCAAGCAGCGTTTGAATGCACTCCCCCGCTCTCCCCGCTCGACAGACGTGGTAGCGCAATCCTCGCGTCCGCGTCGTCGTTGCCAACGACACCCTCAAACTCAAATCCTGCCAACGAAATGTAAGTTTTTTTATCTCAATTTTTCTTGGCACTAAATATGTCCGGGGCAGCTTTTTGAGCATCTCCAGCGCCTCATTTTGCTGCCACCATGATTCTGCCCAAAAGGCCCCGCCGTCGTCGCCGTCGAGGTCCATCTCCTGTCAACATACACCATGGACAAATCACTACGTTCAACCCTGACTTTGACAGAGTTTTAACCCAGGTCACTACACAGAGCGTGTCGCCGCCACGCCCTCAGTCCCACCATACCAATACTGCTCCTTTTCGTGCCAGCACATGTGCACAGCGGGCCTGGCGAGGCCTGCCAAGGTTCCAATGGATGGAAGAATTTTACGAGGCTTGGGCCCCGATGGCAACGCGTAACCAAACCTTGTGGATACGTTGCAATTGCAGTGGAACATTACAATCACATTACGAAGGGTCGCAACAATTCCGGAATTGGCCGGGTCACACAACTTCTGGTGATGTACATGTTTGGGGATATCACGCGTTTGGAAATGTAAGACACTATACAATTAAAGTGGTCACATGTTTGAAAATTTGAGACCTTGTCCCACTCCCAACACACTCAAAACTTATCGGATTCTCTAGTTTTTGTGGGAAAACCTGCTCAGAATTTACCTGGTCATCGCCGAGCATACCAGGGCTTTGCTGAGGTTGAATTGGAATATTCACGCATTTGAACTGTAGATTACGTGTCGCCAGGATTCGTAGCAAGCCGTACTCGATGAGCACACCCACTTCGAAATCTATTGGCACTTCGGGATCCTTGGCTGTCTCCTTTGGCTCCACGCTGGCCTGAGGTTCCGAATTTTTTTGGGATGGCCACGGGCCCTTTTGGCTTATCCGCATCCTCTCGAGCTTCGGCGGCGGCGATAGAAGCAGCATTCTTGGCCTGTTCAGTGCCCGTTGCGGCCCACTTGGGTTTTTTAGTTGCCATATGAGCGGCGAGATCAAGGGAGTCGGAGTCGGAGGCGCGGGCTGGGGCCACATAATATATATTCAACTTTAAATAAATAAGATTCCTAAATAATCATATCATGCGAGCAATTCTTGGCTAAAGCGCACGTGAACGGGTACAGGGCTAGCCTGTGAGGAGCGCGATGAGGGCGACGCCCCCGCCGACGCCGCCTGCGATTGGCCCGGTGGGGATGAGCTTGGCGGCGGATACTGCAGAATGTGGGCAGCTGTCGGTACGCGACCTGACATCGCGTTCCCCGTGGGGATCTTGTCTAAATTTCTTGACAACCCCGGGCTGGTTCATTGGGAGGCAGTGAAGCATGTCTTCCGCTACCTTCAAGGCACGAAAGATTTGCGCCTCACATACGGCGCTGGGAAGAAAGGATTGGAAGGATATTCTGATGCCGACGGGATGTCACAAGAAAACAGGCGAGCTATCTCAGGATTTGCATTCATTATTGACGGGGTGCAATTTCTTAGAGTTCCAAGAAACAGGAACTCGTTTCCCTCTCGACCATCGAGGCCGAATATGTTGCAATGACCCATGCTGCAAAGGAGGCCGTTTGGCTCCGTCAACTCATCGGCGAGTTGTTTCGACCACTTGAACATCCCATCACCCTCCATGGCGACAACCAGTCAGCCATTGCACTTGCCTATTCCGACATAGGCCAGTTCCATGCTCGCACAAAGCACACTGATATACGCTACCACTTTATACGCTATATCATCGGAAACTACACCATCCGCCTCGTTTATTGTCCCACCAATGACATGGCGGCGGACACGCTCACCAAAGCACTCCCGAGTGCCAAGGCCAAGCACTTTGCATCCGCCCTTGGACTTCGTTCGGTTTGAGGGGGAGTGTTGGGATGCAAACCTCAGATGCATCATATCATACCCACATGGAACACATGTGCTCATCTCTGTTCATGAAGGATGGCATCTTGCCTCCTTAGGCTCGTGACCAACCGCGTTCGCCAAGCATGTGGCTGCGCTTATCACGGTCGGCGAAGCGGCTGGGATCACTGGTTGCCATTTTGGCAGAACCCGCGAAACGTGATTTTGGACTTCGCATTTTCGACCTTCCGCACCTTGGAAAAAAAGTGTAAAAACTTGTATATGGAATGATGGTCTGTTTTCAATTCTAAGTTGAATGGCACCAACTTGTTTCGGATTTTGGCGGAAAATAAATGGTGCTCCATCGACGCAGAATGAAAAATGAAGGAACTTTCTCTATATACTGTTCCATTTCGTTCAATTCGTATGGCACTTTGGCGTGTGACATCAAATACGAAATGATCCTTTCGTATGCGGGCTTGCGACCTGTGTGACTTACGAAAATTTTCGTATAAAACTGCCCCGCAGGACCACCCGGAGCGAATTTTTGGTGCTAGCTTGGTGAGAACCTTTCGTATTGAGCCCTTGTGACCCTGTGACCTACGGAATATTTCGTAGATTTTTGTGCTTGTGACCTGTGACCATACGAATTGAAGGAAATCGAACAGTAACTTGTGCCCTGAGTGGCCTCGTTCTGGAAGTACGGAAGGGAGAGGAGAGGTGTGGATGGGCTGAAAATCCTAAGTCCGAAGTCATGATTGGCGGGTCCCACCAAAACGTCAACCAATGATCCCAGTCGTTTTAGGAACCCTTTTGATCCCTTGCTTGTCTCGTGATCAAAAGTTCGGTTACCTAAAACAGACTGGTCGCGAGTCTATTGCCTCCTATATATTTACATGTGCTCGTTTCCATGAGCACCATATGTTCACCACATGCTACTTAACTTCTGTTGATTCCTATTCAATCCGTATCCATGATATTTTGTATTTAAGCAGTAGTACTACCACTGAATAAGGCCCTGTTTGGGATCCCCAGCTAGCTACAGGTAGAGGCTGCAGGATACCGTATAAGGTAGGTGCTTCAGCTATCAACACAGCCATCTCCCATAAGGAAATCACGCATGCCTAGACCTTGAACCATCAAAATGTCGTCTCCCGCCTCCCTCCGTCCACTTCCCGAAACTCTATATATGGAAGTCCATTGTTTCAACTTGAGAATTTATTCAGGGAAACCCGCCAGTACATAAATCGACAACGGCCTCATACAGTGTGTGACAGAAACGCGAGTGAATGAATAGGTGAAACGCGGACATGGAGGCGTCCGTTGGAAGGTGGGTGGATATCGAATATCATAGGAGGAGGAAAGAGGAAAACGGGTGTGTACAGTAGGTAAGTACACTGCAATTTGCTCTCCCTACCATAAATTACATATTCCCACCTCTACTTACTTTTACTTTACTCGTACATCATGAAAAACTCCTGGGGTCGTAGTTCGCCGGTTAATTATGTACAGTTAGGCTCGTATCCTCGCGACCGGCGCGGGGATGGCCGGGAGTTTCCTTGGATGGAAGAAATCAATCAGTTATTTGGTCGAATAAGATTGGGAGCAAAATGGAGGAGGGAAATTTATCGAAATCTTCCTTGGGGTAGCTACGCCCCTCTGATCCGCAAAAAACAAAGAATCGAAAATGAAGGAAAGGGGTGACTTGCCTGTAGTGAAAGCTCAACTGTAAAGGCATGAGCATAAAACAATTCTACGAACGGGGTCACTGTGATGGATCCATTCCTCAGGGCGGAGTGAACGGGATGCAGCCAATAATCCGATTCCTGTCAATATGATCAACCTTCCTTTGAGCGAGAGAGAACACCATGACCGCAAATAAATTGATTCGACCGTGGGGACTTCAATAAGGAGTCCAGGTCGGCGAAAGCAATCTGGATATCAACGAGACACAAGGAATATACGCTTTTTCCTATGGATGTCGATCCACGGGGGGTACAAAATTGGGGGTCATTGGAAAAACATACCCGGCTTTGAATGCTCAGAACACGCATGAAACGTATGAAATTTGGGCAAAAATGTCTCAGGACGACTGTATTTTGCTTGACTGAAATCTGCACAATCGGATTGAGTGAGTCCAAATACAGTCAGGTTCGGCATACTCGGCTTGATTGATAAATCACAGGCTGATCGAGTTACTCGAGTTTTCATTGTGAAACTCGTGACCGAAAGCCAATTCAATTCTGAACACTTTACCATGCAAGGACTTTGAAATCCGTGCAGTTTTGTTTGAGTTATGAGCAGAACAAGTTAAGATTTTGGAACCCGTGACCTCAATGATTCGCGGGCGGGCTCTGAATGCTTATCACTGTGTTTGCTAATGGCCATACTACTAAGCGCCGCCGTCCGATGGCAGAGCCAGAACGCGAGGTCACCGTGGTGATGGGCCCCACTAAATTTGGAATGTCAATGAGGCCCGAGAAAGCCTTGAGACTTCGCATGGACACGGCTCTTCCCAGCCATAATCGCACGCACCAGTACAATATCACAATCTACCGCGACGGCGACTACCTCCATATTGACCTTTCGTCAATTGCGGAAGCCCGCGCGCTACTCGCCACATGGAACGCACATGCCGTGGACAGCTACAAGAGTGTTAAAATGGTGCTCGACGGTGACGCTGGTGGTCCGCGCGGAGATGGGAACCGCAACACAGCCACAATAGGCACTATTTTTCATTATTTCCACTGCTGGTGGCCAAATTCATGTGCAAGTTTTTTTTTTACCTCCTTCAGTTTTAACTTAAATGGAAATCGCTCTTCAGGATCTTCTTCTATTGTCAAAAGAAACACTTTCTAAAGAGGGATAAGAAATCTGGCCAGAACTCGACCCGGAAAATCTCAAGCACGGGGTAGCGGCAGCTAGGTGACCTGCACCATAGCCAAGTCCTGCTAACCCCCCTTTGGAAAAGACCGATTTCTCACGGGACGACTTCTGCGTGAGTTCTTGGGCCGCCATCAATTCAGGTTCCCAGAAAGGAAATTCCATCAAAGTCCTTTAGTGCTCTGAATTCCTGGTCTTTTGTCCTAAAAATTTGATAGGAAGGTAGGGAATATACCAAAATGGGGGGTTGGGGTTGATGATGATGATGATGATTTCTGTATTACGCCGTACCTGGCCGAATGAGAGGCTACGCAGCAGTACATGTGAGTAGAGTGGGTAAAGTAAAGAAGTAGGATATTTACGGTACGTTTTTCGAGCTAAAGTAAAGAGGGAAAACTGTATCATCAGAGAAAACAGCGGATGGATGAGTTCAGACTATTTGGGATGGGACGACGAAATGGGTGATATGGGTGTGTACGTGTTCGTTTGTGGGCAGAGAACTGGGAGACATAAGAAGAAAGAGGAGGGATAAAGATGGAGGAAGAACATCAAGACGATAGAGAAGACAGATATGGGAGGGGGTGCTTGGAGGATTTATCCAACGACAAGTGAAGCTCCCGCTGCCGGGCTGCCAGCGCGACCACCAATTCCTTCCGTTTTGGGCACAAGAAGCTGTCCGCCCTATGCTTCCCACCGCAGTTTAAGCATTGGACCGATGCCGAGCATGGCGACGGATGCGTCCAGTCCATCGGCTTTGCACAAGTAACACACGCCGGAATCTTGACGTTGCACCCTCATGCGTCCTCATCGACACCCCGTACGCGGGGCATCGATATAGTAGCTGCTTGTACGCTTGCGGCCTCCCTCAGGACCTCTCGTACGCGAGGGGTCCAAGCATCTCGTGCGCGAGATGTCACGCCCCGTGCGCGCGGCGTTCCAGACTTGGATGATATTACTTTGAATGATGAATCTATGTCCTCTCCCTTGAATGATCCGTTCGTCCGTTTGACTGAATCTGAAAAGAATGTGGTTGTATGTTTTCTTGCCATTGAGAAGCGGGTTCCTATTCCTGTATTAAGGAAGATGGCTCCGTATCACCAGGGTATGCGTGCATGGATGTCAAGTCAGAAACGGAAAACTGCTGATGCTCTAAGGGCAGATTTTGTTATGCATCAGTGTACGACTGCGTGTCTTGTTCTGAAATCTGAAGCTCTGTCAGCCGGTTTACATCCTGAAATTCCCCTTTCACTCACTGAACTTCAGGAGTGTGCATTGATTCTTGGTCTTCGGTCCAAGCCTCAGAAAAGGAAAAGTGTTTGTCTGCCTGAAGGTCCTCGGAAGCGTTCTCGTTTGTCCTCCGAGACATCTGCACCTGGTAGTGCCTTCCCAATCATGCTAAGCCAAGATGAAAAGGATCAAATTGTTCATGAATTTTGTGAAAGTACCAACAATGCTTCAATGAAACATTATGAATGTTCGTTCTGCGGGAAATTTGAGCCAGCGACAGATGTCAAGATGAGATCAAGGGATGAACTTGATATTTCACTTCTCAATAGGGCTGTCGCGCAACTCCATGATGTTTGCCGTCAGCCATGCATTGAACGGTTCAATCCCTCTTCTCTCATAAATAATTCGTTGTATGTACTTTGTCATCTTTGCAACTCGGCCGTGTCTAAAAACTGTTTCGTTTCAATCCCTTTACGCAGCTATGCTAATGGTCTTTGGATTGGCAAAGTTCCAGATGAGCTTCTTGACTTAACCTTCTTGGAGGAGCAATGTATTGCGCGGGCTCGGGCAACCAAATGTATGTATAAACTTTCTCTCGGACCCTCTGGACAGTTTGCGGCTCGTGATAACGTTTGTATTTTACCTCAAGATTCAACGTCATTTCTCAATGCCATGCCGGCCCCCCTATCCCAAATTCGAGACGAAATTTGTGTTATTCTGGTTGGTTCACCTGACATCCATGATATGTTATGGAAGTCACCCCTGCTGGTACGCCGTGAGAAGGTTAGAAAGGCGTTATTCTGGTTGATCGAACACAACCCCTTGTATGCAGATCTTGACAAGGACCTGGTAATCGAAAATCTGGATGAATATCCAGTATATAACTGTCCTCTTGCGACTCGAGATTTCCTTCGCACAAACTCCGCCAATAACCAGGGATCATCGTACACTTCATATTCTGATCAGGCTAACACGGAGTTATTTGAAGGGTCTGATACGTTCGAGCTTACCGCAACAACACTTGTGGATGTGGACAATGTGGAGACAACATATAGGCAGAGAAAACTTTCAGCACTGCGTTTGTTGAAGAAACATGAAGCAGGATTTGTGAAGTTTCCGTCAGGAAATATGCCGTTGTCAACATCGAAGAATCCGCGGGTATTTGGATGGCTCTGGCCAACACTTTTTCCGTACGGTGTCGGAATGGTGGACAATAACATCGTTAGGATCTCCTCGGACTTTGGATTCCGTGAAGTCGACACTGTAACACATGTCCAACATTTCTTAAATATTGCTGACCGTCGATTTCAAGTTCATAAATCTTTCATCTTTGTCATGAACAATATCATACAGCGCCAACAATCTTCCTTCCAGTCCCGTCTTGCTGGAAAGCGGTCGTGGTTTCCTGTTATACACGAGCTGATGCAGAAGGTTGATACTGCTTGTGTAGACAGCTACCAGGCCAAGCTTGAACAGAATCCGTTCGCGAAGCCGGAAACTGAGGGCGAGAAGGCAGCAGCCAAGCTGATGAAATATTTGAATTATGTTTCTGATCATATTCCTGGTTCTGTCGGTGATGTGAACGCTATGAAGCAGCAAGTCAAAAGTAAAATTATTTGTGATGGCTTACCGCATTTTTTTGGCACTGTAAATCCAGCTGATTCTCACAATCCCATAGCACAGGTTCTTGCGGGACGCGATGTTGACCTTAATACAATTTTTCATGCATTGGACGGCACACAGAGAGAGGGAAGTACTCGCTAGGGTAGTTGCCGAAAATCCGGTTGCCGGAGCTCAGTTCTTCCACCTCATGATAACCAAATTCTTGGACATAATACTCGGGGCAAAGAGAGCTTCAAAAATTGGAGTCCTTGGGAAGGTGAAAGGTTAGTATGCTGTTGTTGAAGCGCAAGTAAGAGGTTCACTTCACCTTCATATACTTATATGGATCGATGGAGCGCCGGCTTCCCCTTTGGATATGAAAGAAAGGATGAATTCAGATCCTGATTTCAAGCAAAAACTCGCGGAATGGTACGATGATTTAATATGCCAGAGTTTTCCTAAGGATACGGTTCCTTACGTTGTTGCTGAAGGTACACCGAAGCAACTCCCCGTCTTGAGTCGCCCATTAGATCCCAAGTCCTCAAACTACGAACAAAAAAGAGACCAACAGCACCGGGATTTGTGCGAAAACACCGGTTTAGTTCATGAGCATAATGCCACATGTTTCAAGCATATTCCGCGGCGCATACATTCTCTTGTGGATCCTGATACTGATTGTCGGTTTGAGCTCCCTCGCCCACTTGTTTCCGAAACCCATTTTGACGAAGACGGCGATTTGGTGATCAGATGTGAAAATGGACGTCTCAATGGCCACAATCCAACCGCTACGTTATGCCTTAGATGTAACACTGATCTGAAACAAACGACCTCGGGCCCTGTTGCAATGGCTATGGTTGAGTACATGTTAAATTATACAGTCAAGCTGCAATTGGATACTTCTATCGTATTCTCTTCCCTCTGCGCCTCAATCCAAGCTTTGCAAAACGACCCTCCGAAGGATGCTAATGGGGAGATCGACAAGTCTGAAATGAGTCGGTTAATGATGGTGAAAGCAACGAATAAATTGGTCGGTAAACGAGAGCTCACTGGTCAACAAACAGCAAGTCAGTTATTGGGACAGAAGAATAACTATACATCGGATGAATATAAGGAGTACTGGTGGTCGTCTCTCTTGAGAGACATTGCTCGAGACGTTTTCACGGATGAATTAAACCAAGGCTGTCTTGCATCAGATGTCGGGGAAGACGAAGACGACACAAATGAACACCCTGATTCAACCAGTGATCACGTCCTGATGTTTTATTACGGCAACTGAATAAATTCATCTCTTCATGTCGAAACAATACGGTGAAAGTCGCTTACAGCTATTTGCGGTACATAAGGCGCGGACTGTTTTTTTTTTTTTTGCAACATTTTGCTTAGAACACTCACCATGACCTCAATTCTGGTCAGAATCCTTCGGGAATAGGTGCGTTCGACTCGCACTGAAAATCCGCAGGGGATCGAGTACCGGCTTTTTTGATGTAATTATGTAATGAAATTTCTCCCGAAAAATCGTAGTTTCCATTAGAACAGCTGCTCCACAATGAATACTGGGCCAATTGACTTAGTTCTTGGATATGTTATGTATCAAAACTAGTGCCAGGGGATGGTATATATATTTTTGGGTGTTATCCCAACTCATTGTGATTTGGCACTCACTCTACCAAACACCATATTTGTGTACTAACATAAGTAGAACCTACCATGCAGATTTGAGTGGATTTATATCTGTAAACCTGATAGTCTCCTGGTAATAGTTCTGATACATAACATATCCAAGATTTAGGTCAATTGGTCCAGTATTCATTGTGGTACAGCTATTCTAATGGAAACTACGATTTTTCGGGAGAAATTTCATTACATAATTACATCAAAAAAGCCGGTACTCGATCCCCTGCGGATTCTCAGTGCGAGCCGAACGCACCTACTCCCGAAGGATTCTGACCAGAATTGAGGTCATGGTGAATGTTCTAAGCAAAATGTTGCAAAAAAAAAAAAAACAGTCCGCGCCTTATGTACCGCAAATAGCTGTAAATCTCCTTCCCTTCTCAAATGGTCTGTTTCAACAACCACACGAACTACATTAACTGCAAAGTTGGCGGCACCGGAGCGAAGCGGAGGGTTATCTTGTCGGGTTTAATCATTTCGTGATCAAGGGGGTGATTCGCAGTGATCCTGCCCCGCTGTAAAATCCCCTGCAGACCCGGCAATCGCTGTTGTGTGTCTAACAAATTCAATAGAGCAACAGATGGTGTGTTGACAATTATATCTTATGGGAAGAGAAAATGGCGAAACTCGGGGTTGCGGCACTTACCATCAACCCCAAGACTATTTCTGCCGCTCGGTTGCTCAAGGAAGACCTATGGATCAGAGCCCGGGCCGGAATATCCATGATCATTCTGGGCCCGAGCAATTCATCTCGCAGCGCTTCCGCGGTCTCATCGCATGCGAGCCGAAAAAATATTTTGTAGATCAAAAGTTTTTCGGCCGGAAAACGGTAGGATTATCGATCTGAGCACCCCAGGGAGTTTGAATGTACCGTACGTTGTAAATCTATGGTGATGTCAGGCCGCTAGACCACGTTTCGGCTTCTTCAGGGGAAATTGCCGCAAAACCGTGTGGCAGACGTTTGGCATCGGCGTTGTAGCCATAGAAATATGGCATTGACAGACCTTCTTCTCCTCCCACGACAATCGATGTCTTCTCCCCCCGCGGTGCTTGACGTTCCCGACGCGAAACCTGTCAATTTGGTGGCTGCGTGGAAGAAAGGACAAGATGCTGCAGCGGCGGCCAGCGCACCGCTCAGCCGATGTTCGGCTTTGAATCCCTCGGTAAGTCCAAGTTGCTCCATGCTCTCGGCGTGCACCACAGCTGAAAGAAAATTTGATAACCGAGTTCACCGATGAATTCAAACAACTGGAGCATGGGCGCCAGCAGGAGGTCTTGGCCGCCGCCCTTCGTACACGACCGATTACAGCTAATAACAGTACCGAGGGATTCTGGCTCTATGATATCTTTCAGGATCCATACAAGTATTGTGTCTCACAAAACCAGGCCGTTTGAACAAGTCCTGAGCTTACTAGATGGCATTCAACCCCAAAAACAGCCCAAAATCCAAATTCATCTGCCATACAATATTTTTACAAGTTTATTTCTATCACTAATTCCGTATGAATTAGCCTAGCAAATCTAGCCTATTTCCAAGCAAATCCGTTGAGAATTGGCCGAGCTATGGGTAATTCTTTGAACATGTCCCGAACAGGAAATTTTTTGGCTGCACCCTCGGTACTGTTATTAGCTGTAAAGACAGGGAAAACCTCCCCAGGAATTTTGTGAAATTCTTTGATAAAATTTTTGTGGCATCCGAAATTTCAAAACTCTCGGAATTTTCGTGAACTTTTATAAGAATTCTTCCAAAACTGCGGTCATTGTTGCACATTTTGCGGAGTCCTGATATTTTTTGGATCATTTCATAAAAGTTTCCGACAAACTTGCAAGCCATTTACCCACAAAAAGATCTTACCCTGCCAGTGGGCCAGGGGAAAAAGTAAAAGTAGCTACCGTTCAATTCATCATGATGATTGAAAAATTGAAGCTAAGAGTTACTCCGGCAGCGCGAATAGAAATAGAAATATCCCGTCCCTTCCCCAGGAGAATCTGAGGAGTCCTCTCCATGACTTTCAGTAAATTTAACCCAGAAAAAGTCGGGGCTGCTGTCGTACAGAGTTTTTCCAGCCATTCGTTGGTTTTTGCGAACTTCTAGAGTTTCCATTTCCCGAAGGAGACTCCCCCTTGGACTTTATAGCCGATCCTCAGAGAGCTGGTGACCTCTATTTGAATGAGGCAGATGTCGCAGAGCAAATGGTGGTTCATTGGATCTCCAGCGCCAACAAGGTTCTCGCTGGGGGTGACTTTCGGTTGTATGAGTAGGCGATTATCCTTGCACACATATTAGTATATACTCAACCTCGAAATCGGACAGAAACTTCCTGCATCTCCTCAGCTATTGTGGGACAAACACCAAAATCCTTGGCGAATTGGAGACCCTCAACCTCTCCGACTTTTGCGACCAACTGAGCGTGGATCCGGATCACCAACGTCACCATAGCCTTCACACCAATATCCTCCGTCCATCGATCCTCCGCTGTGTTCTAGATTGGCTTTTGGTGCGAAATGCTGCGAACGAGTGTGTAACAGCACTGACATTTCGTCCCACAGAAAATCCCCGACCCTCCAATGAGAACAATTCAATTCTGGGAGCAGCAAATGGCTATTCAGCGGTGCCCGTGCAGCGCTGACTTGCAAGCGGGAGACTCCGAAGAGGATTAATTTCACAGTGAAGATGTATGGCGGTGGTAACAATACTTTAAACAGGGGGAACAATGATAAATTTCACAATGATATCCTTCTCAGGCCCGCACATCGACCAACTCCCCTCCAGCGCCGCACCTCCATGCCCCACGCAGTGTCCCTCCTCATCTCTCTCTGCATCACCTTCCATCTCAGTATCATTTTCCCTTTCCCCAGCTGCCTCCTCAATCGACACCGTATCCGACAGACTCGCAAGGAACGCGCGGTACATGTTCCCGCCGTACACGTAGCCTGTTTTGTATAAATAAATGAACCCCATGCCATATTCACTCCACAGAACCCACCGAAAGGCTGCTCAATCTCCTCTCCAGCCGCCACAAATCTGAGGTATACGAAGGCGCCGAAGCAAAAACTGGATCAAAAAGGTTATCAGTATAGCGTTGGCATTTCAAGTAAATATCTAGAGAAAAAAAGGGGCCAGAAATCACCCGAGCGAAGCACAAAGCAAAAAAGAATACGCACCGTGGGGACCGTGTGCCACTCAAAGTCGCTCACGAGTAGGACGTGGTACAATCACACCACACTGCACCAAAAAAATTAATATCAGTTCTGTTCTCGTTGTATACAGAACAGGGAATGGCTTGCTGCCTGTGCGAGTCAATCCCCAGAGCGAGTGGGAAGCCGGTCAGTGGATTACCAGCCATTTAATTTCCACGACGTACCCAATGTGCACGGAGTACACGCTGTGAACGTGTCAGTTGAATATGCATCGAGATATGAAGCGGGACACACCACACAACAACTCCGCCGCTCCCACCTTACCGTCGATGAGTGACCCACCGAGAACAGTGTCACTCTCGCCGTCTCCGCCAACGCTAACTGTTTGGCCTCCTTCTTCGAAGGAGCCACGCGAACAAATAAATCACCAACACCAACCAATCAAATATAAAACAAACTCCACAACTACCCTCAGATACTCGTGTGTTTTTGTGCTCGGGGAGGACGGGTACGTATCACCTTTCAGGAGAGGTCAAATGATCAAATTCAGTTCACTGTGTACGGGGGCTATTGTAATAGCAAGGCAGAGTTTATTCAAAACTGTGCAGGATCCATCTCACTATGACCAGTGGCATTCGTGATGACGTTGCTGTCACAAAATCTAAACGTAATTATTCAGAGTGTTTGCGCCCCTCCCGATCCACAACCGGAGCTGCCTGCACACTACGCCTCATGCAACGTATGTACATCAAGAATCATGGGTGATCGCTATGTGAGAAGGGTCTACTTATAAGGCTTGCCTTGCAACTGACCCAGTTAGAAATGTGTCGGAGGATGCCCAGACTTCGATGCTTGCTCCTATTGTTTCAGGTTTGCCCGGTCTTACGCGTCATGATACAATCTGATTGAATACTGGCAGCAACACGGTGCATCGGGTATATCACGGCTTTGCGAGGCATGTAAATCCCTCCGATTATCTGGTATGTTTGACTTTCCCTCGCCTGGTAGCTAAGGTGATCACCGCAGGTGGCGGCCAAATAACGCAAGTAGAATAATGCACGTAGTGATTGTTCGAGCAAGCAAAGCAGTGAGTGGTATATATGGGAATCTGAGGCCAGCGAATGGGTCGCGAGAATTTGTTTTGTTTGACGACGCCAGTTGATAATCTCGTGTACTGCATTAAAGAAGTTGTCACCGCTGGACCAAGCTCGTGCTCACCTCGAGCATGAGGCAGGTGTTTTGGGCTGCGCGCAAGGTCGCGGGTGTGTTTCGGTGGGAGGGTGAGCTTCTCTTTCTTCCCTTTTCTGGTGTTACGAGCTCTACGGCTCGCGGGGCTCGCGGGCTCCTCTTTTCGTCGTATTGATGTTACGATGATCGGCTGCTCAAGCTACTCTTGTCTTTCCCATCCTAATGCTCCGATCCTGTCTTTTTCCCCATCCTGATGCGACGATAACAAGCTGACACTGATCTTTTATTTCTCAGGACCTGGGCCAAACGGTCAAGGTGGTGAGCTGGTAGTCTCTCGTAGACAGACTCTTTATATAAGTGCTCGTACCTCGCTATATAAAGCCTGTTGTTACGCGCGGGGGTCTGATCGGGCTGCTTCCTTATTATGTAATTCGGAGCTTCCCGTATCACGTGGGAGTCGCGTTTTCCGACGCGTCGTCTCTCCTCGTCGCGCCAGTCTCTCCTAGGGCCATTCCAAAGAACACAGAAGAATTTTATAGCTCACATAATGCGCTGGTGGTCTTCGTTTGGGCACGTTGCCGTCCAGAAAATTTTGAAGCAGGGTATAGGCGCTCGTACTCACTCAGTGTTGAGCAGGGGACCTTCATGCTTTTCATCAGGAAAACCCAGATTCCGCAATTGAAGATATTTCACGCCAATTGGCGCCAATTGGTGCCAATTGACTGATTGGCGACAATTACCAAATATAGGTTGTCCTTACATTTCCACGCCAAATGACGCCATTTACCTAACCCTTACCGAACATTTGCATGGATTACAGCCAATTGCCAAGGCTTTCGAAGACTCTTCCAGGACTATTGCCACTTTCATGGAGCATTCCACACATTTACACAAAGAAACTATGGTGCATTATAAAGTAATCTATATATACATTGTGTAAGATAAGACTAGGCTTCCTTTCATCCTCTGCAGCAGACCGACATGAATATCATAGATTTCTTGTACCCGCTTGCTGTAGAACTGTACCGGAACAAAATAAGTGGACGAAGCCATCAGACAGCAGAAGACTCACGGCAGCACAAGTAGGCGCGACCATGGGAATGCTTGCCTCAATGTTCCCCTTGTCGTTGCGAAGAAACATGTCAGCACAACATTCCGCGGTCTTCATCTTCAGAGAACTCACCTTACGAGCAAAAGCAGAAGATCTGAAAATCGTGTCAGGGATATGTTTGCCGAGGGAAAGACTTACTCTCACATTGAGTTCAATAACCACTCGCATCGATCTACAACTGGTGGCATCTGCGAAGCTGCCGCAAGAGCCATAAAGAGATCAGCTACAGCATTTCGATTCGACGGCTCTGGTGCCACGAGGGTCGGTCGACAGCCAGAATGACCAGCGTGACATACCTGACGAAATCGCGGCAGCGGCGGCTTGTCCCCGGCGACAGCCAGAACGAACAGCGTGACATACGTGACGAAATCGCGGCAGCGGCGGCTGCCCCGGTCGACAGGCAAGAGGTTGCTTGTGCTATGATAGAACTGTGCAGGCTGTGAAGATGAGGCCTATAATAGGACACTGGCATACCTGTCACTTCTTTGCACGCATCACAAGATGACCGCCATTCAAACGTTCGTCTCCTCCCCCAGGAACAGCGTGGGACAGGACTCCAGCCAAGGCGGTTGCAGGTGGATGGAGCTGGACTATGAACAAGACCGGAATGGACGAAAAAGGAGCCAGGGACAATTGCATCCATGCAGTCCTGCAAGTAGATGAGGGCTGGAAAGACAAAATGATGCGAAAATCATGCCATAGGAGGATGAACGAACACGATATTGGACGGTAGTGGGGACATCGCGGGAGGAGGACGGGAGGGAAGGAGTAGGCGAGATGAGGGGAAACGGAGAGAAGCATTTGTGGCTGAAGTGACCCCATCAAAACGAACCATTTTGCCGCCCACGTGTGCTTGACGTATACCGTCGGCGATTCTCACCGTCGGCAATTGTGAAACGTGATGTATGCTGTCAAGGACTTGGCAAAATCCTGACTTCAGTTCACTGAAGACCCACCCAGTTTTCGGCATCATATCGGAGTCCAGTTACTTTCCGAACAGGTAAGACACAATACCGAGTGATTTATCGTTGTTTCGAGGCTTCAGGTGAATCGTCGTGGAAATTATCCGATTACCATACATTGGCAGAAATTATCGCCGATTATTTGGATTGTCAAGCTTGGCAATAATTTACGCCAATTGGCTGCCAATTATCAAATCTGGTTTTTTCTGATGACTTTCGGGTGCCAAAATTGGCCCTTGTAGCATCCAGTTGTGGTAAAGCGCTTAAAACCGAAAGCTGAATGACATTTGGTAGTGTGGTGGGCGAGAAGACGCGCGGTCAATGGTGAGCATTGCTGAAGCACGTGCCACGGCAAGCTCCGAATTACATAATAATGAAGCAGCCCGATCAGACCCCCGCGGCAAACAATAGACTAGTGAGCTGGTGCAGCTTGCAGAGCGCATGGCACTGGTGTAACTTGTCATATGCGGTGGAGGAGCTGCGGAGGCAGAATGTGAGTGGTGTTGGCATGTCTTTTGGTCGGATTTTCAGCTGACTATTTACTTCTGCCCCTTCTCTCAACTCACTATCTCTCCCTTCCACAAATGTGCGTGGTGTTGGCATGTTTTTTTGGTAGGATTTTTCGCTGACTATTTACTTCTGCACCTTCTCCGGCTCTCTTCGCGTGGGCAAAATAATCTTGCTGTTTGCCTACCTACGCCCACCCACACCCGGTTCTCTTCCCCACCCACCTCCTTTGCTTGGTCAGTCTCCATGGCTAATTCGCGTTGGGGTTCCTCACTTACGATCAACTTTGAGTTCTGCGTTGGCGCGACACCATCCAACGTGCAGCAGATACAAAGGGCAAGACGAGCTACTCCATCCTTTTCTCCGTGGCACAATATTAGGACGAGCAATTAACGATAGGTTAGCCCGTGTCCATCCTTTTCTCACATATATACAACTCATACTGATTGTATGCACGAAACCTCTCCTGCGTCCGTAAGTTGTTCGCACGAGCTTCTTGTGTGTAGTTTGATGACGGAGTTGTGCCCATTACTTGAGGGGGGTTTTGCATCTTGCTCCCTCTACTTTACATTCCCTCCACCAATGCTGAACATGCTTCTTTGCAACGATGCATGGCGCACGCTGAATGTGTTAGATATTATGTTGAGCTTAGCATTCTGGACAGAGGTGTGGGGTGTTGTCCCATTCCCTCAAAATCCCGCTCTTTGCCCCCTGATGTTCTTCGCTTAGGGCTCTCGTTAACACTCACGACAGGCCAATACCACCCTCGGTATAAATCTCCAATCTCATCTGGTTAGTTTACGGACCCCGGTGAAAGGTAAAATAACGGTAAAAAATGGTAAGAACGGTGATTCTTTCCATATTTTGTTCGGTTTACTTGGCAAGGTTTACCTCGACACACTGACACACATACAATAACTGTACGACGGCATAGCGTGCGTGAGATCCTGGAATCTCACAGCGACATCGCTCTGTCCATGTGACCTTTCCCACAAATTCTGCCTGTGACAAGGCAGCCAATCCGAAACTCTCGGGAACTGTCCAAATGTGTTCGCATCATGATCACGCGATCTTGATCGTCTCACTGCAACTTGAAAGTCGTGCTTCAGCAACTTCCTTCTCTTCCTCTTCCCTGTCTTCCTTCGCATCTGAAAAAATAAAATGCAAGTGTAACACATGGAAGCAACAGTGGGCTGAACTGTTCAACAAAACAGCAGCATCTGTTGTTTAACAAAACACAAAATCATTTGATTGAAGCAATGAAACTGTTCAACAAAACAGCACTGTTTAACATTGCTTTCTACCACCAGTCCACATTAGGACAGGATGGACCATAGGCGACGTGTGGTGTATGGCGAGGTAAGGTGATTAATCATGCAGTCGATAAACCAGATTATGCATTGAGACGCGAGTTGTTTAATCAAACTTCATATAGATTCTTGTACTGTCACCGGGTGAGATTTCCTTTTTAGGGAAGTCATTGTGTGGGAGGCGTGCGCCAGTTTCCTCGGTCTTTGGGGCCTGGGAATCTAAAACATGTATGGTTCAGTAAACATTCACGGTGCGGGCCATTATATCAGGTACCTTCAAACACTCAACGTCGATTTTTGACAGGTGGCTCAGGAGGCCCCGGCGGGAACGGTGGGGAAACGGGTGGCTGGGAGCACCGGCGAGGGATCTCGGGTGCAGATCTACAACAACGCATTCTTTCATTCTCACAGACGGTAAAATATTTCTACATCAACAAAAGCCACAAAACTCATACATTCCAGATCTGCTGATGATCACCTGGGTTCGTCTGAAGTCTCAATACTCCATTAGGCTAATTGGGCTTGGAAAAATCTCCCATCCTAAATTAGGGGAAATTTGGTCCCCCCTTAGAAAATTAGGCTAATCTGGCCCAATTATTCCAATTTGCCCCGAGGCAGGGAATGCTGGAGCTCGTGGTGTGTTGTGTGGCTCAGCAAGTTGCAAGATTGCATCGACCTTTTCCTTGTGCATTGAAAGGCCGAGGGGCGAGACTTTGTGACCAAGCAAGAGTAGAGATTGGTAGGCCAGATGGAATTTTGGAGGGGAAAGCGTCATATTGGCGGCGGCGATGGCGCCGAAGACGAAATCGAGATGTTTGAGATGGTCGTCGAAAGTGAGGCGAGAGCGAGAAGATGACTATATTGTCGATATAAACGAGTGCAAAAATCCAGAGAAAGGGGCGAGTACCATTTGCGTGATGCGCTGGAATAGGACGCTCGGTCCGTTTCGGTACCCAAACGGCATTCGTGCGAAATGAAATAGTCCTCGATGTGTCCGAAAGGCCAACTTATCGCGGGATCTTTGCGCAACCGTGAGTTATGTGAAACCGGCCAGTGCATCCAGAGTAGTGAGCCAATAAAGCTTAAAGTATGTTGTCTTGTCGGAGAAGTGGAAACTCCTCATCCACGACAAGTTCAATTGCCACAGTCCTCGAGTGCGCCCATTTGCGTGTTGCTTGAACAATGTATGAGA
Source organism: Mycena olivaceomarginata (assembly GCA_029378375.1). Classification (NCBI taxonomy): domain Eukaryota; kingdom Fungi; phylum Basidiomycota; class Agaricomycetes; order Agaricales; family Mycenaceae; genus Mycena; species Mycena olivaceomarginata. The sequence continues at coordinate 5,958 of JARKIC010002137.1, read as the reverse complement.
AAGGCATGTGGCGCCGAGCCTCTCCTTCGACCTCGGACGGCACGTCACTGTCTCTGGCAGATAAAAGTCAGCTTGCAGTACAATCTGAAGTAGAATAGAATATTGCTTGATCTCTGCTCCTCCCCGTGAATTGGTGGGGAAGGGTGTTATCGACCACATTTGTGGGTCGTCTCGGTGTAGATGCGGTGCCGTGGGAGAGATAACGATCTCAAGTCTGCACAAGCTCAGAAGGGAGGACTGTAATGGGCCGAACACAGAAATGTGGGTGCTTCAAGTAGCTCTGCATCAAGAGGATTGGTTCTGAATGTGGACAGGTTCTCCCTATTGCGCTCAATTTGGCGCCGAAATAGCGCGGTCAGGTCGTCCAAACCTGCGGACAAGTGACCTCCCAATGCGGTCAAGGTGTCTTGCCCAAATATGAGATGGCCCAAGTTGCGAGGAAGGGAAAGAGCCATCGAGACAAAGGTAGGTTCAAAAAATGTTATAAAGAGAGTCAGTAGTGTACTGGATCCATGTAGGTACGCCCGAAAGGTCGTCCAATTTCACCTGTCTGGTAGTCAGAATATAGGTATTGCACTGTACCCCACATGTAGAGCTCTTGCCTTGTGTTCGTCAACGAGAACTGCCATGCGGGCCGGCAGATGAGTAGAGTCTTTTGCGTATAGATGGAACCAGTTGAGGTAATTCATCTTCTGCGGAATAGTTGGTGCCAAGAACCCATCCTTGAGTGCGGGACGGAGCAAATCTCTGATCAAAAATACATGAGGAGATGCGTTTAGAAGGCGACCTGGGAAGCGATTACCCCAGACCGGTGTGGCAGTGGTGCTAGAATGTACGATAAGCTGCAGCAAATTTGGCCGTACGGGATGGGTTTCAAAAAGACCTTGCCCTCTATGAGTAAGAGCGATAGACCTGATTTGTTGATGAGTCTGATAACACCGAAAAGAATATCAAATCTCACCCGCAAGGAAGAACAGTTTCGGGCCGTCAGAGACTAGCTGAGAGCCTCGCGACGGGCAGATCCCGTCCATCCCGTCCGTAACGGCCAATTTTGACGGGTGGCTGGAGGACTATATGTGCAAGCAAGTTTCATAATATTATGGTCAGCCTGAAAACGAACTGGGAACTGACTAGAACATCCAAAGTATCATAAAGTATCTCAAGTGCCCCAATATAGGACCAGACAAGTGTTTGCGCCACAGTTGGAATTCGATAGCAGATCAAATACCGGCAAGTCCCGGCCAATGCCATCCAGGTGCTTGTCGTGTGCAGAATTTATGTTTCAGGGAAATAGTTTCAATTTATGGGTAAGATTCACCTTAATTCCCTGAGGACTGGACCAAATTTGATGCAAGATTTCCATCTAGGAGGGTTGACCCATCAAACCCGTCAAACTGACGGGAACGGGTACCCTGTCAATGGGTCAACCCGTCCCGTACCCATCCTGTCCTGGCGCTGTCTCAAGGGCCCAGATGGGTGGCCGCCCATCCCCTCTGTTGACCCTGTCAAAAACAGTGATGGGTTGAAACCCCTACCTGTAGTACACCACATTGTTGGATAAATTGGACCCTGAGCTTTGTGCATTGCCACCACTTAACTGTGCAGATTGTGTCAATTGTGTACAGTAATGCGGCTCAGGCTGGATGATCTTTTTGAATGGGTTGGCTTCCTTTGTTGTAGCATCAATCTCGATACACTCTAGGTGCAGTGGACCCAGATGTGATAACATCAGTCACAGCAGCACCTGTAATGAGGAAGGATGCTTCGCTTTCACGAGCTTCAGGCATATGAGGTCAGAGGGAGCAGATGAGTAAAGAGGGAGGTGATCAACCAACACCTATTCAAATCACGTGAAGACTCGACTCTCACCGCCACTGATCGGAATGCAGATCCTCTTAAGTTGTATTTTGTATCTGACAAGTTGTGCCTTGACTGAGTGAAGTTGTATTTGATGTTTGGGAAGTTGTATCTACAGACTTTGGAAGTTGCACTCTGCATAAGATAGAGAGCGTGGACTTCTCAACACCCTTATGTAAGCCACTTAGTCATACTTTCCCACATTCAAATCTCGAGATCGGAAAAAATTAAATCAATAAAACCCCATTCTAACAGAAGTACAGTGAAAGAAAGAAAGAAAATTATCTATTTCTTGGCTTGAGAATGTGCAATTGAAGCCTTTACCTCTGCAATCATGCTGGCAGGGTAAAATTTGATGACCCTGATAAGGTTTATTCACCCAATTCAAGTCAGCACCTGTCAAACCTCCATGATAATTTTCTTCCGAGATCTCTGGTGCCTCCACCACCTCATCATCCATTTCAGGCTCCAGATCACCTGCAGCCGGGTCCTCGCAATCCAGATCTGGAAGTTTGTTTCCAAAATCAAGGTCCCATGTCTCCCCGGTATCCAGATCAGGTGGAGGTGGTGAATGTTCACTGCATCTTGTCAGAGCAGTGGAGCATTGGGCTGAGAATAGATGTTTGATTCAGTGTCCGAGTTCTGATAGCGTCATCTTCATCACCCTAATAAATACGACGACGGGGTCCGCTGTCCAAAGGTCTCCGACGGAATTCGGGATCGTTCGGAAGGTGTCAGCAGTAATATTCTGACGATTGCATCGTCAGTCTCATGCTTATGAAAAATGGCTTCGTGAGTTACAATGATGCCGGCGTCATTGAAAGTCCAGCAAGGATGAAGGACCAGTGACCGATGGTGTGTTCCACGTTGGCCAGAAAACAGAAGTGTTGGATGTCCCTTGCGTCTACAACTGCAACACAACATAACCTTCTTCCTCTGCCGCTGCCCTGTCAGACATTATGCGCAGCAGGAGAGGATTATTGTTGGTGCGATACCCGGCCATAAACCCATTTTGCGTTCTCGGAATCAGCTTTACCATGAATATTCCTTCCATTTAGACGTGTCTGTCTGTCGTTTTCGGCCTCGTCTGGAGAAGAGCTCGTGTTGCACACGAGTCAGGTTCTGTCATTATCTGCCGTATTTGCTGAGCCAGAACTGTGGAGCAATCGCAGTCGTTCGCATCGACGAAGCTCGGCGACATGGGAAGAAGGGGACACGACCCTTGATTTACGTCCTCATTCCGACAACCTGGCTCCTCTTTTCTCCACCTCGATCATAATATCTAAGCGCTTTGACGACCGACGTTGGAGCGGAGTCAGGTTGCGGAGCGCCGAAGGGAGCTTGAAGTTTTGTTGATTTTGCACCGCCTCTGAAAGAGGGAGAGAGAAATGGCCCCGACGTGCGGCCGGATTCGCGCTCCCGGACAATTTTGGAGTAAGAACCGCGACTGCAGGTGTAATATCACTGTATGAATCAATCTACGTCGAAGGGGGAGCTCAGCGGAAGGCAAGTATTAAATTCTTGACATGCTCCAGTCCAATTTACGGGGCAGCGAATAAGTTCGCAAGTGCTTAAGGTACAGAAATTGCCATTTTTGGTGAGAAGTGTAATGCTGGACAGCCACTAACGCGGACACTAGCATGACCTTTCCCTACACCCGATCAAATGGCCTGCAACATGCTTGGATTTGCACGTAAAGCCATGCTGATTTGCGGTTAGAACAGAAAAGCTTAATTGTGTCAAGTGGTTCCCTTTCCGCCAGCATGCCACACAGAAATTGCAATTTTTTATGAAAGTGTGACTTTGGACACCAGTGTGACCAGAGTGCCGGGAGATTAAATTGCCTGCAACACGCTTGGATTTGCACGTACAGCCATGCTGATTTGCGGGTAGAACAAAAAAGCTAATTATCTCAAGTGTTTCCCTTTCCGCCAGCGCGCCACACAGAAATCACCATTTTTAGTGAAAGCATGACTCTTGACAGCCACTAATGGGACACTAGTGTAAATAACAGCAATTTCCGGCTGTAGACACATAATATTCGGAGTATTCATTACAAGCAAGTACATGATCAAGAAAAACGACGAAAGGAGAAAGGGAGAAAACAACAGAAACGGGTACTTTCCCGACCTGCCGAAAATAATCCAAAAGACAAGGCTGGGAAACAAAAAAAATGTCAGTTCGAGCTCGAAACAAATCGGAGTAAGACTCACCGAGGCAAGAGAGGCGAGACGATTTGCAAATTAAGGTGGGACCCACGAGTCTGGAATTGAAGGGCGAACTTGAGAATGCACGCTTGCTCCGCTACCCCACGGCGCCCAGAACTTGTTGTGAAAGCTCGATACGAGAGCTCGGTCACTTGCGACATGGTGCTCAGAAGGTCAACGGATCGCAGACCTTGATGCGAGGGCTCTTGAATTCCATATTATGCCGCGGGTTTTGACGGTGTGGAGCATAAGGCAAGACCTGATCTGACTTGCTTCAATACCATGTAGCTATGGCCCATGTTATGAGAGTAACTATTTCCATCAGGACTCGGAAATTGTTCAGCTTCAAAACAGGGTGTCAAAATGTAGATGCTCAAGCTGTACATTAGGATAAGAAATGAACCACTTTCTTGTCAATACTTTGCATGTATTGGTGGAACAAACACCTTAGAGACCCTCAGGTGAGGACCAATAGCTCAAATTTCACCTTGGCGTTCATCGAGGGTGCGCTGGTCGTGGGCGTACGTGGCCTGTTGGAGGCCCTCCCGAACGTGTCGTCGGTCCACATGAAGAGTGAGGCGACAGCTTTCAGTGCTCTCTCCGCTCCAATAGAGCCGCCGCCGATGGAGGGGGGCGACAATGGTCATTACCCAGGGGATGGCGAGGTGTTCGTGTGCTACGATCCAGAAGGCGTAGGTGCGGGCCCCGCAAATATGAGCTGGTCGATGAGGCGGACGCGATCCTGCGCGTTTTCGACCCACACACCGAGGGCGATGGGGCCTGCGTAGTTGCCTTTAGTGCCGGGGTCAGCGGGGGGGATGGGGAAGGCGGTGGTAGTAGCTGGGTTGACGTGGCCCGCGATGGCCTCGATGAGGGCGTTTTCGATATTCTGGATCCCGAGTTTGCGGGTGGGGCGGGCTTGGATTTTGAAAGGCATGACGATTTTTCACGACAAAATACCACCAACCAAGTACAAGTCAGGGAGATTACGAAGTATATTTACCAAGGGTCATTAGCTTATGTTTTCCGGCTACATGGGTCACCTTCACCATAGCGAGTAGCTACATTTTCGAACTCCTCTGCATCCCGGATGTTTCCATCACTCATTGAGTCTTCGCCTGAGCACGGGCATATCTTAGACCGCAGCTTTCATGGGGTGGTGAGTTAAAGAGAAGGCAGGGACCGTAGGTGACGTACGCATTACACAGTTCCTTGTTGCCACGCGGCCCCTTTCTCCACTCAGGAGATTGAGTTGCATTGCAACTGGAGCACTGGTAGGATTGTGCAACATTTGCGGCAGGAGGTGTTCTAAGAAACATCCTGGATTTCGCAGGGTGATTGCGTGAAACAGTCATAGTGGGCTCGTTCCCCGCTGGGTCAATGTGCGTCTCCATAATTAGTTGGTCCCCACCACTGCATCTCAGACTCGGGTCGAGCCATGTGGGATACGCTGGACCGACGTTGACTGCCTGATTTTGGCTTTCATCAAACCCTGATTTGACCACCCTTCTGAGTTACGTTATTGCATTAGTATTGACGACTTGTTTTTGCGCTTACAGAGGCACTCCAATATTTTTGATGCCTATCAGACCACGAAGGCCCGAGCCTTTCTCGACCTCTTCCTCCAAGGCACTTGACAGAGCTGCCGCGACAGGGAATTTGGGCTTGTCCCTGCCGTAGGGCCCGTACCCATTGGGGGGCGATTCGCTGGAGGAAGATTGAGAGCCTGTCGTAGCCGGCCATTTTCCTCCTCCAGCTCCGAGATACGCTGCTGCAGGGCCTGCATATGATGACCAAGTAAGCAAAAGGACACTCAATGAAGTACGCGTGCGGACCTCGAGGTGGGCCGCGCGACGAGCTCTGAATGCACGTTGATTATTGCGGGCGGAATTTG
>JARKIC010002136.1:0-75520 GCA_029378375.1 Mycena olivaceomarginata | reverse complement strand
ACCTTGTAACCTTATAAAAACATTTCGTAAACCGTTTACGCCCCCTCGCAAATGAAAAAGGAAAAGGAAATGGTTTTAACCTCGCATACAAGGTCATAATAGGAAACGGTTGGAGCCTTACAATAGCATAATATGATTCGGTGGGGGAATCACCCTGCCTCGAATAGACGGACCTGTGACAAGATATCGTCCATGGACCGCGCCGTTCCACTTATTATCATCGGAAAATATCTCCCGAGCTGTGGCGGCAAAATCATTCGTTCAAGCATGCTGGTATCGACGCCAGCGCGGATGACTACCATACGAGCACTTACATTTCGAACCTACAGTTTTCTTCGTCCCTCGATTACCAACCCACCGCAGCTAAAGTTGAGCTAGAGCACGAAGTCGGGAAGAAAATGTGAGCGTACGTGAATGGTCTGGGCTTAGGCCAACCATCGCTTCCTGAAGGAGGTGAGGGATGGTTTCCATCCAACTACTGGCGAGCTTTCAAAAGCTTCCTCAAGACTGTTTGATCCGAATGGGATCTGATAATTGATGAGTGATCAAGTCAGAACGAGGATGAAAACAGGTGCCGACGAACTCTTTGTCTCCCACTCCTATTATGTGAAGCCTCATTCTGTCGTACGCACCGTCGCGAGCTCGGCCTTCATCTGAGACACTGCACAGTTACAAGTTGGCAGATGTCTGATATCGCGCGGACGCCACGCACCGATGATATTGTGCTGCAGAATCATAACGACCAGGGTTGGATCCTCGTTGAACATCTGAACGCGACGTAAGCTGATCGTGTGCCCCACTCCGAGGAAGTATTGCGGACATGTGATGTTTTTGCCACTTCTCCCATGTAGGCTCGGTGCTCTACCACAATCATCTTCATCTTCTTGTCGGCAAAGTATCTAGTACTTATCCATCCGGCCAACGCACCAATACTACAAAATGGGAGGTCGAACCAAAATTAGATGCGGTTGAGACGTCGACGTTCTCAATACCAGATGATTGAACAGCTCAGTCCGTTTTGCGGAGGTAATCTGCTGCTGGATTTTATTGTTAGACGTGTTGCACCTGGCCGTAAGCCATACTATGCTCACCATGACGAGTCCCTGCGGCGAACGGCAGCGGGCCTGAGAGTCTTTTTGATGGACAGCGCGTTGATAATGCGCATCCGATGGCGGGGGTCAGCTTGGCCGTTGAACGAGCGGAGTAATCACCGTGCAAGCGGTTGTCTGTTACGGCTTCTGCAATGCTAAGTGAATTCCGAGATCTAGAAAATTGTGGCGGTGTCTTCTACGTCGAGGAATGGTCAAATAGCATCACCCAAGTCCAAGAGCTGGAGCGACTTGTGTCGCCGTCGATTTCGTCCTTTGTCCCGGCAAGCAAATACCTTCAGCTATGAACCGGTCAAATCTGTGGGGACAGACCGAGAGCCGTAGACGCAAGGGCATCTCGAGATGTACGTTCCTCCCAATCAGCCAGCCTGTCCTTCCGAGGATCTGACTGATATTCGGCTCGATAGCTCCTGCACTCCGCTGCATCGGTGATCCGGATGAGAGCAAGGTGTTGATTAGCGATTCGAAGGAGAGCAACGCAGAGACAGAAACGAAAGAACGAATTGAGGAACAGGCGCATCCAGGACACCTCAGTCGGAGGCGGAGCAAAAATTAGCTTCGAACGAATGAACGAACGAACAAGCAAGCAACGCACCTGGGACCATGGGAGGCGATACACGGACGTGTTCGTGCGGCTAGGGGAAGGGACTTGAGAACTGGTTGGCGGAGCGGCGCCGGAAAGAACATCAAGAAGGGATGCGTACGATATGAGCCGAGACAGCCGAGCCAAGGCAGAGAAGGCGAACAGCGCAGGCAGAAGAAAGGAGGACGGAGCGCCGTGCGGGCGTACCTACCCGCTGCAGTCAGAAAACAACTCGAGCAGGCTCGTACCTGGTCCGACCGTCAAATCCGCACTGAAGGTGAAGAACGAGCCGATTCAAAAGGCGGAGAAGTGCAACCGTTTTGAGGACGAGAACAGGTTTTGGGCGCGGGATAGACGACTTGCGAATGACATACAGGAAGGATTCATTCACTCCTCGGAACTTCGCGGTGTCGATGGGAAATTGGAAATGTGAAAAGGCATGTGCGCGCGCCGAAGATGAAGTCGGTTGGTGGTGCATGGTGGATGCGCCCAGAGTCTCGAGATCAGCGCTCTACCAGAACGAGAGACGCGAGAAGAAAGCAGAGTTCAACCAGACTGACAGAAAAGCGGACTGTGGGGATTGGGTGCCACTGGCAGTTCTTCGTGTTTGAGGTCGCAGAACGTGGCCGTAGACGAAGAGGGCTGGAGACTGGTAGACAGGCAGACAGGGATTCCAAGAGGACCAAGGACGCAAGATGAATGAGTGGAGGAACGACCGAAAGGATGAGTGAAAGAGAGACAAACAGCGATCAGCTGACTTACGCCGGCGGAGTCCGAAAAGTCTTGACTTGGCCAACTCGCCTCCACCTCCTCGAAAACGCTGGGACCTTTTCGACTAACTGTGCCTCGAGGTAGGACAGGGAAAGAGAGGATGGATATGCAGGCCGCTCAAGCCGTCAAGGTAAGGGTGCTGCTCGCGGCTTCGAGTCCTCTTTAAATTTGTGTCCAACCCGCTCTTCGTCAACGCCACGATGATGCGACCTGAATCCGTCTGCCGCTGCCGCACGCAACAAGCCCGAGGGTTAGCGCGGATGCACCCCGGACGAAGATGGATGGTGGGACGACGACGCCTCAGCCGACACCGACGCCATGTCGTTGCACTCCCCCTCGCCCCCTGCAGGCGCGTACCGAAACATGTGCTGTGGGGGTTTAGTCTCTTTCGGCGCGCGCGGTGCGTGGCGCTCGAGGGCGGGGACGAGGCGCTGCATGCTCGTCCTCATCCCCCTTCAGGCCGGCGCCAGGCGACGCAGCGGCCGCCGGAAGCGTACCAAGCGCCGGGGCGCAGGAAATAGCACAGACGACCTCCTCGCGCGCGCGGCGCTCGACGCTGGGCCGATACAGCGCAAGGACCTCAGCGCCGAGGACGTAGCGCGGCGCGCCCGCTCGGGCTCCACCGCCTCCCAGGCCACGCGGACACCCCCGTGGAAACGGACCACGAGCGCTGTGCGCGCCACAAGGCACGCAAGGAGATACGCCGGCTCACAGCTGCGGAGGCGCCGCATACCCCGACCGAGTTCGAAGGATTCCCTGGGAGTGGGAGCCCCCGGCGCCGCACAAAGGCATACCTGCGCCGTCCTGCACCTGTCAGCCTCCGGCCCCGCCCCGGACGCTCTGGCACACCTGCAGGCGGCAGAGGATGAGGACGCCGCGCATCTGGATGGGCTGGCGTATGCGCGCCTCGCACCAAGGCCTGTGGGTGGGTCACAATCTCAATCGCGATCGAGCGGGCGGTCGTCGGGGAGTGGGAGTGGGGCGCCGCCGTATTCGCCTGTGGGAGGTACGCATTATTTCTCTTTCTCTTTCTCTTCCTCTTCCAATGTCTGTGTCTCCGATCCCCGTTTCCTGCTCCGCTTATTCTTTCTCGTCTTCCTTCTACCTCGTTCGTCCTTCCTTCATTCCGTGTTTTCTTCTTCTCCTTCCTGCTCGCTCTTCCATCTTCGCTCCTCGTCCTTCGTTTGCGCGCGCATGAACACTGACTCGGAAATTGTTATAGAAATCGGCTACGTTGGCATGCCCAACCAGGCCCAAAAAGCAAATCGAAATCCAAACGGAGCGAAGAGCAAGTCCAGCGCACTTCCTCCTCCACCCGCGCGTCCCCGCCGCCCAGCGCAACATCTTTCCCACACGGGGTGCGCGATTCCCCGCTGCTCGCGTGGAGTTCGGCGCGTTCGCGGTCGCCAGCGCAGAAGATGACTTTGACGGCACGCCGGGGGATTCGACTCGAATTTCGTGTGGAGGCGGAGGCAGAGGCAGAGGTGCTGAGGGAGGCGCTGGCCGAGCCCGGGGCTGTCGCGCGGAGCGGGCTGGTTCTGGTTCGGTGCGGGGGTGGAAGGGGATGGGCGGGTTTGAGTGTCCCGCCGCCATTCGGTGACCCTAGCGGGATGAGGTGGGGAAGGGAGAGGGGACACGATGTATTTATTCCGGTTGGACGTTCGGCATGGATGGGTATACCTGTAGAAGAACAGGGAGGATGGAGGGTTCAGGGATTTTTTACGACGATAACCACACGATACCACAATGATACGATACGACTTCGACTTCGATTTCACTGTTCGGCATACATTGCTCACATCTATTCTACATACTCTATACTAGCATTGTTTCTTTCGTGTGTATGGATGCGTGCGTAGTTCATGCTTCGACCGTCCAAGCGACCCGGATGCCAGCATTGGACCAGAGAAGCGCTGTGGAGGGTCGTTTGGGCCGACGTGTGGAAATCCATCTGCACGTTGGTTTTGACTTTACAATAGTATGCCCCTATTTTACATTACATTATTTGTTTGTACTGAAATAGTGCCACATCATCATCTCTTGACCACGAACCACCATCACGCGACCAGCTGCAGTGCAAGGCCAAGCGCCTAGAGGCAGCATCGGAGCTCCTCGCCCCTTACCCCTGTAAAGTCGCCAGTGGGCAGTATCGCCACCCCAAACCCTCGAATCTCGCCTTACGACGCCACCCTCTTCACACGGCATTTCAGCATTTCTTTACTCTAACATTTTCGTCGTTTTCGTTACTCTACGCTCGGGACCAAATCCTATATCTTATTCCAATTATTCTCTCGACCACTACACAATCACCGACCCTCATTCAGAATCCGCTCCTCCAGGCACTTAACCCTGCAACAGGCTGAACGCTCGGGCGGAAGAAATGCAGCGTGGATGGCAGGTGGTGGAGATGCATAGTGCGTGTGTGCTCAAGGTTCAGACATGTGGCCACAGTGGATACGGGTAAGTCGATTCAATTGGGTGAGGGAAGACAACCTGACAGGACTATTATTGAACCTGGTTTCCCAGCGAACACGATTGGTTCGGTCCGACCAGATTTATGTGTCATAACTTCGGAGCAGGAAACAAAACTTTGGTTGCATTCTGGGTGCTTGAAAAGGAGACTGATAAAAGCAGTGAGAAATGAAGAGACATCTCCAAACCTGATTTACAACTACTTGAATTTCTGTCTTGTTTTGTCAACCCGCAGAACCATATACGGTCAGGTACGGAGTGTTTACGGGCGGACCCGTACTGTACCCATACCCGTACCCGTCCCACAAAAAAATAATTTAAAACCGTCTGAGTCTCCGAAAATATTATGTCAAAGTGATGGTTCGAGTTCAATCGCGATACGGCCGCGAGCCGATACAAACCCTCTTCCATCTTGTCGCCACACCGCGGACATTGTTGCCCCTATTTCTCTCTCAGACCACGAATCACACAAGGTCCATTGAGTCTGTTTTTGGGAGATGAACATGCTGATGTTGGTACGAGTAACCGTGTTTTGGGAAGTTTCCACACCTTGCAGTTGAGGGGATGGGGAATCAGTTTCCCAAGCAGAAGACTACCGCGGGGGACACGTACAACATGCAAGTCCCATGTTGGATCCTTATCTCACTATAATTAGTCAATGGCGAACACAGCCGGAATAGCAGGAAATGACAGGAATAAACGCGCCTGGCAACAAAGTACGCCACAGGTACATTCAACAAGGCTGTGCGTGCATAACACTCGACCCAGGAATGGTAACCGACAGGACACTGCCGTGCACATATAACATGCAAGCTGTATTTTTGATCCCTATCTCAAGATGCCTCGCCAATCCACTCTCACGGAAATTCGTGTTGCAAACATTGTAGAGTACTTGACCCCTGCCCTAACACTTCTTAAGGAGCTGAATGATGCATTTGGGCCACCATTTATTAAGCCCATTGCCAATACCATTGAATCCTTGATTAGCATGGCTCAGGTGAGAAAGCTTCAACATTAGTAATTGACGGACTTACAGGAGGGGATAGACTGTGAAATGGAAAAATGAATGTGCTCAGCTGATGGAGAACATTCATCCAGCCCTGCATGCAATTGTCAGTCTCTACCTGAAGTCTGAAACAGTCAAATCCCTAGCTCCCGCAATGCTGGTCACATTGGAAGTTCATGGAGTAGTTTGGATCCAGTTCAGGAGATAGCTGAATGACCTTCTTCTCTAGAACTCTTCACAAGATATATGCCTTTCTCAAGGCACACAGGATGGCAATAAACTCAAGCATGTAAGGGCAACCTTAAGCTCGGCGCAGGGCGGAAACTAGCGGGGGAATCCGAAGAATAATATAGGTACTAAAAACAGGAGCGGAAATACTACGCACCTAGCGGGGGAATCCGAAGAGAAGAAAGGATGAGGATTCCCACGCTAGGCGAAACCTTATATACTAGTTGGTAACTACCCAGTAGCACGTGTCCGGAGGTATCTACAATGATCGCGGGCCTGATCGCACAGCACGTGCCAACGAGAGCGGACGGATGTCCCGGGTGGTTTGGCGGTCGGATAGAAGGGCGCAGAAGTGTCCGGAGCGCCGGGCGGAAAACCATCCGGAGAAGCGCCCGAAGCGCCCGAAGCATCCGAGCATCCGGATTGGGTCCGGATGGAAAACCGTCCGAAGCGGGGGTTCCCCTGACATCACCCCCCCCTTGGAATACGGCGTCCCGACGTATAAAGCGGATGGTCCTATCACGCCTCCGGAAGGACAGCGAGTCGAAAGCGGCCGAGGCTATCCGGCGAGGAGCGTTGGGGTAGCGGCGTAGTAGGCATCGATGGCGTCCTTGGCGAAGACGTCAGAGTGCTTTACCCACTTATTGTGCTCCGGACCATAACCTTTCCAGCGCACCATGTACCAGAGGCTGCCGTACCGGACCCGTGCTTCGAGGATCTCGTCGACCTCCCACCTCTCGTCTCCATCCGTCCGGAGGATAGGTGGGGGCTCGTCGTTCCGGGGGCCCCGGGGAACGGGTCCGGCTTCGCAAGCTCGAGTTTCACCACCGGGAAGACCGGGTGGAGCTGGGAGTACCGTGGAGGGAGCTCGAGCTTGTACGCGCCTTTTCCCACACCTGTACGACCTTGAAGGGTCCGAGCCGCTTATCCGAGAACTTGGGAGACGGGCGCGTCGTTTTGATGTCAGACGCATCCACCCAGACTCGGTCGCCTACCTTGATCTCCGGTGCGGGTACGCGCCGGCGATCGTAGTACAGCTTGAACTCGTCTTTGGCTTTGACGAGCGCGGCCTTGGCTTCGGACACTCCAGCAGCGATTCGGTCACGGAACTCGTTGACCGATTCGTCGGCCGAGCGCATGCCGTTGGGCTCGAAACCCATCCGAGGGAGCCGGCCGGTGTCCGTCATAAACGGCACCTGCTGCGTCGAGGAGTGGACATGGTTGTTGTAGGCGAATTCGGCCGCCGGTAGGAGCTCATCCCAGTCGTCCTGTTTGTAGCTCGTGAAGATACGGACGAACTGTTCGAGCTCCTGGTTGACGCGCTCGGTCTGACCATCGGTCTGCGGGTGGTAAGCGGTGGAGGTAGCGGGTTCAATACCGATGAGGCGCCACAGTTCCCGGGTGAACTCAGCGATGAACTGCGGACCCCGGTCGGAGATGTACTTCCGGGGGGTTCCGTGGTGCCTCCACACGTTCCGGTAATATAACCGGGCGGCTCCGACTGCTCCGAGGCTGGTGTGGCACTCGTTGAAGTGGGCCCGCTTACCAAGGACGTCGACAACAACCATGACCGCGTCGAACCCGTGCGCCTCCGGAAGCTCGACTATGAAGTCCACCGAGACGGTGTCCCAGCGCTCGGCCGGAATCTCGGTCGGATGGAGCTCACCGTGGGGAAGTCGCCGAAGCGCCTTCGTCCGGTTACATGCGTCGCAGGTTCCGACGTACTGACCGACGTGTCGGGACAACTGGGGCCACCAGTAGTTCCGGGAGATTAACTCCAACGTTTTGAAGCGGCCAGCGTGTCCGGCGACCCGCGTGTCGTGGTGCTGCTCCATAATCCGCCGGCGGAGGTCCTTGTTCCGTGGCACGACATCTTACCGCGAAACAGGAGCAATCCGTCCGAGATCTGCCATTCGGCCGAGCGGGGAGAAGGGGCCTTCCGGTTCTTGAGAAGCTCCCGGGCGACAAGCGCAACGGGATCCTCGAGTTCCGGCTCGGTCGCAAACGCCTTCCGACGTCGCGCAGGAGGGGGACTTCGGGTCCGTCAACCACGATCCCCTCCATCGCCCGGATCCGGAAAAGCTCCGGCCGAAGGAGCGTAACGTCCGAGTTCTCGGATCCGGCGCCGTGGTCCGGGCGGCGGGAGAGCGCATCCGGGCGACCCATGAGGCGACCCGGCTGGTGGAACAGGGCGAAGTCGAACCGGGACAGGTACAGGGACCACCTGGCCTGCCGCCGGTTTAGATTCTGCGACTTCTGGAAGTACTCCAAGTTCTTGTGGTCCGTCCAGATCTCGACCGGGTGCTGCGCGCCTTCGAGGAAGTGCCGCCACTCCTCTAGGGCTCGGACGATCGCAAGCATCTCCTTGTCGTGGATCACGTAGTTCCGTTGGACATCGTTCAAGCTCTTGGAGTAGAAGGCGACGGGGCGCCACTTTCCATCCGCGTCCTGTTGCGATAGAACGGCTCCGGTCGCCCGATCCGAACTGTCCGCTTCTAACCGGTACGGCCGAGATTCGTCCGGGAGGACCAAGACGGGCTCCGCGGTCACCGCGTCCTTGAGGGCTTGGAACGCGGCGGCCCAGCGGTCCAGTCCAGGCCACGCCCTTCTTCGTCAGGTCGAAAAGCGGCCGGGCGATGTCCGAGAACGCCCGGATAAACCTCCGGTAGAAGTTCGTGAAGCCGAGGAACTGCTGCACGTCCTTCTTGTTCTCGGGCTCGGGCCAGGCGGCGACGCCGGACCTTGACGGGGTCCATCTCGACGTGGTTGTGGGAGATGATGACGCCGAGGTACTCGATCGTGGACTTCTCGAACTCGCACTTTTCCGGCCGAAGGAAAAGGTGGTGTTCCCGGAGCCGGCGGAGCACCTCTCGGACGATTTCACGGTGACGGGCGAGGTCGGAGTGCGCGATGAGGATGTCGTCCAGGTAGACCATGACATCTCCGACAGAATCAGGTCCTGGAAGATGTCGTTCATCATCGTCTGGAATGTGGCCGGGGAGTTGGTAAGGCCAAAGTACATCACCAGCGGCTCAAAGAGCCCCCGGTTCGTACGGAACGCGGCCTTCCATTCGTCACCTTCCCGGATCCGGACGTTGTTGAAGCCCCACCGGACGTCGAGTTTCGTGAAGAACCGAGCTCCTTTTAACCGGTTAATAAGGTCGTTGATTAAAGGGAGCGGGTACCGGTTTTTCACGGTCATCGCGTTGAGCGCCCGGTAGTCCTGGACAAACCGGAGGGCACCGTCCTTCTTCTTGACGAAGAAGACCGGGGACGCCATCGGAGACTTTGACGGGCGGATGCGGCCGGTAGTCAATCCCTCCGAAATGAAGGCATCGAGCTCCTTCTGTTCGAGCGGAGAGATCGGGTAGACCTTACAATTGGCCGGTTTCGCATCCGGGACGAGTTCGATGGCGTGATCCCACGTCCGCCTGTCCGGGAGAGAGTCAAAGGACTCCCGGGCGAAGACGTCCGAGAAATCCGCGGCCCAGGGCGGGACCTCGGTTCCGGCCGGTGCAGAATTCCGGCGTGAGCCTCCGCGAGACGTTGCGAGACGGTGCTTCCTGCGCGGATCTCTTCGGCCGGGGCGAACACAGTGTAGAGGATGCGATCGCCCTCCTCGAGCTCGTCGTCATCGTCATCGTCCTCCGAATCCGGAGTGAGGTCCGGGAGGTCATCGTCGTCGGCCGGTTCGTCCCCATCGTCTCCGGTCCACTCTTCCGAGTCGACGGCGCAGATGGACGGGGTCGGACCCTCACGCAGCTGCCGGAGGATCGAGGCGGCAAGCTTCTCGTTCTTCCGGACAGCTCGTAGCTCCTCCCGGCAGGTGCGGCATCCGGTCGGGCAGCGCGTCATACGAACCTCCTTGGTCTCCCAGTTGATCTCCGGATTATGTTTCTGGAGCCAGGAGTAACCGAGGATGACGTGCTGTTTCCCGAGCCGAGTTACGGCGAGCTGGATACGCTCGGAGTGCCCTTTGTAGTCGACCACCATATCGACTACGCCGGTGATGCCGCCCGCTTGGTTCGGGCTGCCATCCACGTTGAGAACCGGGATGGGCTGCGAAAGGGGCCGGACCGGAAGGTTGCGGGAGATGACATACTCCGAGTCGATGAAGTCTCCGGTCGCTCCGCAGTCAACCAGAGCCTTCACCGACATCCAGGCGGCGGTCTCGACAGACTGCAGGTCCAACGGGATATGCAAGGAGTTTCGGCCTTCGACAGAGTCGATGACGTACTGCCGGGGGAGTCGCCGTTCCCACTTCGGGCGATGAACGCGCCGAAGCGGGCCTGTCCTCGTTCCCGGCTCGGGACAGGGGCCTCCGTCACTGCCCTCGTTCCCCGGCTCGGGGGCAATGCGGGTTTCCGTCTCCAGGACGGAAGGAAGAGTCTCGGTCACTCGGACGGAGACGGGGGCACAGGGTGCGCCTCTCGCTACTACCTCGGACTCAAATGTAATTGGCATTATCTGAATACAGGAGGGCGTAGCGATTAGGGGACGTGACCGAGGGCACACCGCTCACTCGGCCGGCGGGGGAAAATCTGCCGGTTTCCATCTCATCTCCGTCCGCCGACTCGGCCGGAAGCGAGGCAGAGGTGGAGAGCCGGGCGAACAGCTCGTCGAGGAGGTCCGTCCCCGAGTTGACGAATGACCTCGTCGAGAACGTCCGCGTGCCGGACGTCGGATGTCACCGGCAGTCCCGGGCGATGTGTCCGGGCGCACCGCACCGGAAACAAGAGCGTGGAAAGCGCGCGCTCGGTCCGGTCAACGTCCATTGGAACGACCGCTGGAAGCGCGGGTCTGGGAGCCGGGGCGAACGAGACCGTAGCGCGCGCAGGGGGCGCAACCGGAAGGATTCCCGTTCCACGCGGCCGAGGTAAAGCGGCCGGGAACCGAACTGGAGGGTTTTCCGGATCCGGCTCGGCCGAATGCCTCGTACTGGCGGAAAGCGCGCGCACGCCAGCCGTCGTAGTCGGTGAGGTCGGGGGCGGTCCCGGACGTGTGATCGCGACGTTGATCTTCGGGTCGAGCCCGGAGCGATACTTGGTGACCCGGACGAGAGCGTCCGAGTAACCGGCCGTTACGGCCAGTTCCTCGAAATCATCCGTGTACCGGTAGATGTCGCGGGCCCTGGAAATACGAGCGGGACTCAAGCTTGGTGAGGGCTTGGTCCTGTTCGTTCTCCTCGACGAACCGGAGCCGGAACTCGGCCTCGAACTGGGCCCAGGTGGGGAACGGGAACGGTACGGCGGATGCGCGCCGTTCCGCCCATCGGGCAGCCGCGTCCTTCGACATGAAGGACATAGCGAACCGGACGAGTTTTTCCTGCGAGACGAACCCGTCCGCCATGAAAGCTTCCGGAACCAGCCGGTAATAGGTGAGGACGGAGTGAAGGAACATCCGTCCTTGCGTCCGGTCGCCGTCAAAAACGGCCGGGGGGTTCGGTCGAAGGACCGTTTTTGGAGCTGGGTGGGGGGCCGAGAAATCTGGACCCGGCGCCGGAGCCGGAACGGCAGGGGCGGGGGCAGGCGGCGGATTTTGGGTGTTCAGCAATAGCTCGCGGAGCGCGTTTTGGATGCTCTCGAGGGAGCCTTCGACAGCAGCGAGCCGGTCCATGGCTTCGGAAGCCGGATCCGGAGTGTGAACACTCGGGATCTCGGGTTGCGCGGAGCAGGTGCAGGCGGCTGGGTCCATCGGGACGGAGGAGGGGTCGAGATTGAAGTGGGGGAGGATGGAGCACGGAGTAGTGGTCCGAATCCGTACCTGCACCAAACTTCCCAATCTTGACCGGTTGATCCCTTAGATCCTTTCCTTTCTGCTGTAAGGGGCAACCTTAAGCTCGGCGCAGGGCGCGGAAACTAGCGGGGGAATCCGAAGAATAAATATAGGTACTAAAACACAGGAGCGGAAATACTACGCACCTAGCGGGGGAATCCGAAAGAGAAGAAAGGATAGGATTCCCACGCTAGGCGAAACCTTATATACTAGTTGGTAACTACCCAGTAGCACGTGTCCCGGAGGTATCTACAAGATCGCGGGCCTGATCGCACAGCACATGCCAATGAGAGCGGACAGATGTCCCGGGTGGGTTTGGCGGTCGGATAGAAGGGCGCAGAAGTGTCCGGAGCACCGGGCGGAAAACCATCCGGAGAAGCCGCCCGAAGCGCCCGAAGCATCCGGAGCATCCGGATTGGGTCCGGATGGAAAACCGTCCGAAGCGGGGGTTCCCCCCTGACAAAGCACCTGCTTCGTCATAATGAAATGCAGAACCTACTCCAAGGTTGTCATGCAGGATTAGCCCAAGCGACAGAAGTCTTCGAGGTGTGATCTACATTCAGATTTTTCTTACAAAAGGGTGATTAACTGTGCTTAGATTGCCACTGGGCCTGCAATGATCAGTGAAATTAGTGTCATAAAGGAGACCACCCAGCGCATGCATGAGGAGTTACTTGAACTCATTCAGGCCCTGTCCGATGCCGATACAACATCCAGCAGGTCATCAGTATGTACACAGTTCACAGCCTGTTCACCTCCAACTCAGTGTGAGGCAGGTTTATCTGGGTTCAAATGACTCCAAACACAGGTATTGCACCCTATTTATTGATGAACTCTTTCTTACATTTTCTTTCAAGTTCAACTTCATTTTCAATGTTGCCTTCAGAGCCCAAGATCTTTCATGGTCGTGAATCAGAGATCGAGCACATCAGGAAAATGCTTAGCCAGGAGTCACCCCGGATCGCTATTCTCGGAGGAGGTGGAATGGGGAAGACAAGCCTTGCAAGGGCAGTCTTACACCATCCAGACACTTCTGCAAAATTTGAAGACAGATTTTTTGTCAGTGCAGAATCTGCAACCACCAGCATTGAACTTGCTGCCCCTCATTGGACTCTATGTTGGACTGAAACCAGGAACCGATCTCACACGACCTGTTGTCCTGTACTTGTCATGCAGGCCATCTTGTCTGCTGGTTTTGGACAATCTTGAAACAGTGTGGGAACCAATCCAGTCCCAAAGTGGCATTGAAGAATTCCTTGCACTGCTCACAGCAGTGAAACATCTTGCTCTCATTGTATGTCCTGTCACTGGTTCAATTTTGGTTGTCTCTAATCTCTAGTAGATTACAATGCGAGGAGCAGAAAGGCCCTGCCAAAGTCCAGTGGACTCAACCCGTTTTTATTGCCACTCCAACCTCTGTCTGCTGAAGCTGCACAGCAAACCTTTATGGAGATTACAGATAATGTCTATAGAAAGGAGGAGGTAGGAAGAGAAAATCCTCCAATTCACAGACAATATGCCCCTAGCAGTAGACCTGATGGCTCATTTGTCAGACTATGAGGGTCTTACAAATATCTTGGCTCGATGGGACATTGAGAGAACAGCACTGCTCTCTGTGAGCTATGACCGAAAATCCAATTTGGATGCATCCATTCAGCTCTCCCTTTCCAGTCCTCGAATCACATCCAATAGCAAGGAATTGTTGAGCCTTCTCTCAATCCTCCCTGACGGACTCTCTGATGCTGAACTGGTCCAAAGCAAACTTCCAATTCCCAATGTTCTCAGTTGCAAGTCTGTGTTACTTGCCACATCACTAGCTTATCAGGACAGCAACTGGCGACTTAGGTTCCCTAATGCCTGTACGAGAACATGTTCAACAATTACTGGCCTCCATCCAAAGCCCTTTTGCAGTGTCTTCACACAAGCTATTCTGTGCACTTTTGGAGCTATTCAAGAAGTATAATGGGGAGCAGCTGGGGTTTGGCGAGGAAACCAATAACCCAGAATCTTGCCAATTTTCAACAGGTCCTGCAACAGGGGTTATATGACAAAGCTTTAGATCTCAGAGATACCATCTACAGCATAGCAACACTGAGCTCATTCTACAGGATCACTGGACATGGTCCTTTGGCACTGATAGAGCAAATTCAACCTATTTTACCTGGGCTGGATGACCACCAGCTGAAGATTCAATTCATGACAGAAGTTTTGCTTTTGTACCACTCCTACCCCTCTTTTGATAGGGAACAAATCATAACTCAGGGAACAAGTATTCTCGAACTGGTCAACAATCCTCCCCTTACATGTGAGTGTTCTTCCTTCTCTGGCCATCATCATTTAATATGGTCCATCTTAGCCAAATTCTACAATGCAGTGGGTGCCTACTTCTGCGACTCTAGATTTGATCTACCTAGAGCTATGCAATTTTACCAAAGGGCACTAAAATTGGCAAAATGTGTCCAGACAGCCGCCCCAAGTGTGATGCATTGATAAGCATTTCTCGGGTCCAATGGAGGACTGGAGAGTATTGTACTGCCCAAGTACATGCCAGTGAAGCACAGAGGCTATCCCAACTTTCCACAAATTTGTATAATGAAGCAAAAGCACTGTGGATTGAGGCTACGTGTTTGACCTCCCTAGGTAACCGCAAGCAGAGTGCAGACCAACTACAGAGAAGCAGAGAGATGCTTAGAGTCTGTGGTCTGGCTGATGGGATCCTTGACCGTCAGATTGCAATGGCGCAGGGAGAGATCTATCTTCAGAAGTCGGAATATGCCAAAGCCAGAAAGATTTACCACCAAGTACTTGAAACCAATTCTCCTGAGCAACTTCCCTTTTCCTATGCATTTTCACTTCTCAATATTGCACATATTGATACGCTGTGTGGGGATACAGTGGATGCATACTGCAAGTTGAACAAAGTAAAAGATATTCTTAGGCATCAGACTCCTTGGACAGGGATCATCAACTCAACCATGTTCAAGGCTGACCTGGAACTCAGAGAGGAGAAGTTTGACATTGCAAAGGTCAAATTCCTGGAATCTCTCCATTCCTCATGGGGAGCAGATCATCAGGCTGACTTATTTGCTTGGAAAGACTCGCAGATATCAGAGCTTGGCCAGCTTCTGAATGGCACACCAGATGGCCAGTGATGTACTGTGGACATGCCTACAATTCCAAAGATAAATTGGAGCTCACAAGCACTTCTTTTTCTGGGGGATCTGTTCCTGACCACCAATGATGAAACAGCCACCAATCTCTATATAGTGGCCCTGGA
The DNA here is from genome assembly GCA_029378375.1 of Mycena olivaceomarginata. Taxonomy (NCBI): domain Eukaryota; kingdom Fungi; phylum Basidiomycota; class Agaricomycetes; order Agaricales; family Mycenaceae; genus Mycena; species Mycena olivaceomarginata. Next base: position 60,299 of record JARKIC010002136.1, on the reverse strand, counting down.
GGGATTCACCTACATGGACATACATCGTAGCCGGGCACAATGCATTGTATGTCTGGGAGACCTAGCAAACACACAAGGTCATACTTCAAAGGCAATTGGCTTTTGGACAACAGCCCGCCCACTGTTTCAGCGGTCATTGCAGGCCAAAGATGTGGCTCAAATTGATGTCAGGCTTTCAACAGCTTATCAGAAATCTTTGCTGCAGCCCACCACTTTGAGTGCACCAGAACGGGCATTGAACAGGGGAAGATCTGAGAATAGGGATGTCGAAACCACATATCTTGATGCTTCCCCAGAAGGTGTTTTCTCCAGCTCTGAGACAACTTTATGCTAAACTCTGTTCTTATGTACTTCTGTCTTGTATTTACGTGACTCGGATATGCTGAATATTTATTTATTTACACTTTCAAACAGTGCTCACGCTAGAGCGTAAGGCCTCAATGGCCCTAAGGCTTAGTCAGGGCTCAGAGTAAGCATTAGGAGTCTTGGAGAATTTTTGTGTGGCCTTGGAGGCCTCAGAGTCACTGCGTTCCGTGGGCTGTCGGCACAGACGATGCCGACCTGCATCAGCAGAGGGTCGGCTGACCTTGAGCATGCTGACCCCAGCCGAACACCGTGGCTCTGATGAAAACCGCTTCTTTGTCCTCCCAAAGGTTGTCGAAGCCTCCGGAGATACTACTGGAGCTGACAGCTTGATGCAGTAATGCCGTTATAGGTGCCCACAAGTCAAAACCCGGAGACATGTCCAAATCTGGGTCGATCCATCACCAGATTTGCAGCCTCGGCAATTTTTTTAGGTTTCCGCGCCAATATGTTGCATTCATGGGTTACGGGCAGGCAGGAGGGTGCAGGCACAGCGACTCACCGTCTGCTGACGAGCATTGACCCCAGCCTACCCCAGCTCTCGATGGCAGGGTGTTGGCTAATGTCAGGTCAAATTTGCCGACCTCTGCCGATGTCAGCTGGTTGGCCTAGGTCAGCCCACGTTGGCAGACCATGCCGACATGGCTGCGGAATGCAGTGAGTGGGCCCCAAGCCGGTATTCTGTGCTGCCGAGCTGAAGGAATTTTCAACCAAAAGAGATCCATGATTAAGGGTGCAAGACTCTACTGAATTTAAAGGGAGCTGCCATACTAGCTGCCTGGTGAGCTCATGACATGACACAACTGTGGTAAGGACCTATTCACTTTTTCCCTTCTGCAGATATCCTCTGAAAGGGAAATCCACAGATCAGGTATCAGGACACCTTAGCTCTCTGAAATTCAGAGGACTGAAAGGAGAGATACAGTGGAAGAGTTGCAAGTCGGTGTATGTAGTTATGCAGTCAACAGTAGCAGTTAGCAAACTCATGAGAATTCTTACTTTGAGGGTCTCCTAATGCCCACTGTCCTGCTAATGCCCACTGTCCTCAGAGAGATACTCAGGTGTGTGGTCGCTATATTGTTCCCAAGATGGTGGGGGTAGGAAACAGAGTCTGGTCCGAGTTGTCGTTCCTGCCCTTCAGGAATCTGACAAGAATCAGCTTCTCTGCCTTCATAACTGAGTCAGCCATCAAGAATTGAGTCGGTTCACCCATTCAAGAGGAGACTTCCAAAAACTCGGTGCCTGCCACATATTTCGACACTTGAAAGGAAGGCCCTTGAACTGCGGGCGAGGTCCAGTCGTCAAGATGGCCCACACTGCTTTGGCACAGGGATTGATCTTGTTACATGTTCCCCATTTTTTGATTCATTCATTACACCTCGCACCTTGGTAATTGCATCACTACCCACAAGGAAATTGCAGGAAGCACTTGGCAACATGTGCAGAAAAGTAATATTGTTGATGGCTGGTTTGATTACAGTTGCCGCACTGGGGACCTCAGGTATTACAATGTATATTCCAGGTTTTTGCCTCACCGGAAGCAGTGGAAGGAAATTCTTGGCCCATTATTTTACACAGACTGAACAGCGAGGGATATATTCCAGCACTGTGATAAAATCGTCTGGACAGGCCAGGTACAACAAACTCACAAATTGAGAGATGTACACACTATGGAATGAGTCCATAAAAAGTAAGTTGTGAAAAGTAACTTGTGCGGAACTTGCCCCTTTCGGCACGCGTGCCACAAGTGAACTGAAGATTTCCCACGGGCTCGAAACTAACGGGTGGGTCACCCAAGTACTTTTTCCCGATAATCCCTTCAAAACACCTCTAGCTGTATTCATATTGGCCTCAACTGCACGTATTCTTTAATTATGTTGTATATAGCTACCGAAATCCTCGGAGTCAACTGAACTAGTTGTTTACAGTGCCACAAAAAGCAGCAAGTACACGACCAGCAAGGGACGAGTCCTTTATGGATGAGAGCACAAATAGCTTTCCACAATTTTGATGGCATAGGGCTGAAACCCTCATTCACAAGATCACCAGCACTGAGTTGTTGCTCAATGAGGGTTTGATTTCAGTGAACAATCCGGGCAATCTGATCCTTCTCTGGACGGAAATTCAAGAATTCTGATTGTCATTAAGGTTATTCAGGCTCATTTGGTCTCATTACCCTGTCCCCACAGCAGGGAATATTATATGCTCACTATTAGCCTTGACAATGGTGTAATTTGTGCATGATGAACATGTGATCGGGAGAAGAAGTTGATATTAGGGAGTTTGTGCAAAAGCCGCACGAGCCGCATGCGGCTTTTGTGCATTGTGCAAAGCCGCATGCGGCACCGTGCGGCTTTTGTCTCCCTATCAATTATGTATTTAAAACTTTTATATCAGTGATATGAAAGCTGTCGGCATTGATTCCGGCATCATGTGGGAAAAGAAGTGTGGAGAATGGCCTTTTTACGCAGCATCACGGCCATAGCCACACACCGGCTGTGGAGAAGCCAAATAATGACGTCAAAAATGATGCATATTATGTTTGGTAAGTGGTTCAACGTACTGGATAGCACCTAAATTACCATATCTCATCAAAATCAACACCAATCCACTCACAAATTCTTCATTTTATCACGCGGCTTTGCACAATGCATAAAAGCTGCATGCGGCTCATGTGGCTTTTGCACAAACTCCCTATTGGCGGGACTGCTCTGAGAGCAATATTATACAGCTGCAGGACACTTACATATATATCAAAAAAACTCAATGTACTTTCTCCCATGGCCCATCACACAGCCAAGCCAACAAGTTGTCGGTGCTTGGCTCATGCCTCGGCTTGGCTGGAACAGCAGCCTTGGCATCCTTGCTAACCTAAATGAGGAGGCGAATGACATGGAGCAAGATAACTTGAAGTTCAGTTTGATTTACCGTAAGTAACTTGAAGCTAACTGCAAGACACCCAATCGTCTGGCTTGGGACACTCTGACGGAATGTGGTCCTCTGCACTGCATTTCATGCTACGCTCACGGAATAGTTGCAATTCAGGACACACCAACTGATACCTGTCCCCCACACCTGCGATGTCTGCTGTGCTTGTGCTGCTCCTGCTACTGTGAACTGGGGGACGACTGCAGCGGCAGGCATATGGCGGGTGGTGCCAATTCAGAGGGTGAGGGCAGCTTGGGCATGAAGGAGAGGGAACATTGTGGAATGAAAAATATTAATGAAATGATGGTGACACGTGACCGGCACATCACATATGTGATCGACACAGGGACAAATAGGGTGCATCGTAATCGGAAATGGTCAGGGCAGGTTAGGGATCAAGTTGGCTGTGTTCAGGCAGATAGGCTGCCTGCTATGCCGTTGCAGATGCACTTTTATTATTCCACCACCTATTTCAGTTTTCCCCCACCTGTGTTGCAAGATTTTGTACTTCCACCACTTATATTCAAACTTTGAGCCTGAAAAGAATAGGGGGTTTCGTTTCTTTTCTCCTACTTCACATTGATTACGCATTTCGAACGGCATAGCCTGCCAATAATCTTTATCACTTTTTGAAGACCAGACAGTGAATTGTACAATATAATCTGCTCAACACCACTGGTAGCTTGGATGGAACTGGGTTTGAAAGTATATATAAATAAATCAATAAAAATTCGGCATATCCAAGCAACATAAATACAAGGCACATAACAACAGGGTTTAGTATAAAGTGGTCTCAGAGGTAGCAAAAATACCTTCTGAGGAGGCATCAAGGCCTACAGTTTCAACCTCCTGAATCTAAGATATTTCTCTGTTCAATGACTGATCTGGTGCACTCAAAGTAGTCAGTTCCAGCAAAGATTTCTGGTGAGCTTTGTCCACCGTTGAAAGCCTGGCATCAATTTGAGCCACATCTTTGACCTGCAATGACCGCTCAAACAGTGGGCGGGCTGTTGTCCAGAAGCTAATTGCCTTTGAGGTATGACCTTGTTCATTTGCTAGGTCTCCCAGACGTACCATGCATTGTGCCCGGCTACAATGTACATCCATATGGGTAAATCCCTCCAGGGCCACTATATAGAGATTGGTGGCTGTTTCATCATCTTTGGTGGCAAGGAACATATCTCCCAGAAAAAGTAGTGCTTTGTGGAGTTCCAATTTGTCTTTGGATTTGTAGGCACGTCCGCAGTACATCACTGGCCATCTGGGGTGGCATTCAGAAGCTGGCCAAGCTCTGATATCTGCAAGTCTTCCCAGGCAAAATAATTCAGTCTCATTGTCTTGGCCTGCGAGAGAAGTGAGACTCTCTGTGAATTTGACTTTTGCTATCTCAAACTTTTCTTCTGTGAGTTCTATTTCAGCCTCAAAAATGCAACAGTAGATATTGTATTGCGGGACCATAAAAGTGCTGAAAACATGTTTTGCTTGGTTTAAATGGTGGGATGCACCTCTTATATCTCCACACATTGTGGCAATATGTGCAATATTGACAAGTGATATTCCATAGGGAAAGGGGTCTTGCTCAGGAGAACTGGTTTCAACTATTTGATTGTAAATATTTCTGGCTTCGGCATATTCCGACTTCTGCAGATGGATCTCCCCTTGTGATATTGCAATTTCCTGGTCTAGGAGCCCATCATCCAGGCCACAGACTCCAAGCATCACTCTGCTTCTGTGTAGTTGGTCTGCACTCTGCTTGAAATTACCTAGGCACCTCAAACATGCAGCTTCAATCCACAGTGCACTTGCTTCATCATATAAATTTGCGGAAAATTGGGATAGCCTCCGTGCTTCACTGGCATGTATTTGGGCAGCAAAATATTCTCCAGTCATCCATTGGATCTGGGCCAAGTTTACCAAAACCTCACACTCCTGGTTGCTGTCTGGACACATCTTTGCCAATTTTAATCCCCTTTGGTAAAATTGCATAGCTTGAGGTTGATCAGATTTAGAATTGATGAAGTAAAGACCCAATGCATTGCAGAATTTGGCTAAAATGGGGCCATATTAAGTTATGAGGGCCAGAGAAGGAGGAATGCTCACATTCGAGGAGAGGATTGTTGACATGTTCAAGAATACTTATTCCCTCAGTTATAATTTTTTCCCTATCAAAGGTGGGATAGTAGTCATATGAAAGCAAAACTTGTATCATAAATTGAATCTTCAGGTGGTGGTCATCCAGTCCAGATACAATGGACTGAATATGCTCCATCAGTGTGAGACCACCACGTCCAGTGACCCTGTAGAATGAGCTCAGTATTGATATGCTGTAGATGGTGTCCTTGAGATCTAAAGCATTGTCATATAACCCCCGTTGCAGGACCTCTTGGAAATTTGCCAGATTCTGAGTTATTTGATTAACTACAGACCCCAGCTGGTTTCCGTTATACTTCTTGTATAGCTGCAGAAGCACATAGAACAGCTTGCAAAGACATTGCACAAGGGCTGTGGATGGAGGCAGGAACTGTCGAACATGTTCTCGCACAGGCATCAGTGACCTAAGTCGCTGGTTGCTGTCCTGATATGCTAGTGATGTGGCGAGCAACACAGACTTGCAACTGAGAATATTGGGGATTGGAAGTTCGCTTTGGACCAGTTCAGCATCAGAGAGTCCATTAGGGAGAATTGAGAGAAGGCTCAACAATTCCTTGCTATTGAATGTGATTCGAGGACTGGAAAGGGAGAGCTGAATGGATGTATCCAAATTGGATTTTCGGTCATAGCCCACAGAGAGCAGTGCTGTCCTCTCAGTGTCCCATCGAGCCAAGACATTTGAAAGACCCTCATAGTCAGACAAATGAGCCATGAGATCCACTGCTAGGGGCATCTTATCTGTGAATTGGAGGATTTTCTCTATCTCCTCCTTTTCATAGACATTATCTGTGATGTCCATAAAGGTTTGCTGTGCAGCTTCAGCTGATAGAGGTTGGAGTGGGCAATAGAAATGGGTGAGTCCACTGGACTTTGGCGGGCCTCTCTGCTCCTCGCATTGTAATCTGCTAGAGGTTAGAGACACAAAAGCGAGCAACTGGAGGACATACTATGAGTGCAAGATGCTTCACTGCTGTGAGCACTGAAAGGAATTCCTCAATTCCCCCTCGGGACTGGACTGGTTCCCACACTGTTTCAAGGTTATCTAAAACCAGAAGACAAGATGGCTTGTGTGATAAATACAGAACAACAGGTTGTGTGAGATCAGCTCCTGGTTTCAGCCCAACATGTAGTCCAATGAGGGCAGCAAGTTCAATGCTGGTGGTTGCAGATTCTGCACTGACAAAAAATCTGTCTTCAAATTTTGCAGAAGTGTCTGGATGGTGTAAGACTGCCCTTGCAAGGCTTGTCTTACCCATTCCACCTCCTCCGAGAATAGCTACTCTGGGTGACTCCTGGGTAAGCATTTTCATGATGTTCTCCACCTCTGATTCACGACCATGAAAGATCTTGGGTTTTGAAGGCAACATTGAAAATGAAGTTGAACTTGTAAGGAAGTGTAAGACAGAGTTCATGTCAATGGATAAGTCACAATACCTGTGTTTGGAGTCATTTGAACCCAGATAAACCTGCCTCACACTGAGTTGGGGGTGAATAGCCTGTGAACTGTGTACCCACCGATGACCTGCCCGATGTTGTACTGCCATCAGACAAGGCCTGAATGAGTTCAAGTAGCTCCTCATGCATGCGCTGGGTGGTTTCCTTCATGACACCAATTTCGCTGATCATTGCAGGCGCAGCGGCAATCTAAGCACTCTTAATCACCCTTTTGTAAGAAAATATGAATATAGACCACACCTTGAAGACTTCTGCAGCTTGGGCTAATCCTGCATAACACCCTTGGAGTAGGTTCTGCATTTCACTATTACGAAACAGGTGCTTAAGCTTGTTTCCATCCTGTTGTGCCTTCAGAAAGGCATATATCTTGTGAAGAGTTCTAATAAACATTTATCAGCCACTATCTGCTGATTGGATCGAACCTACTCCATGAACTTCCCAATGTTGTCCAGCATTGCAGGAGCCAGGGATCCAACTGTTTCAGACTTCAGGTAGAGACTGATAATTGCATACAGGACTGGATGAATGTTCTCCATCAGCTGAGCACATTCATTTTTATTCCATTTCGCATTCTATGCCTTCCTGTAAGTCCCTCAATTTTCAATGTTTAAGCTTTCTTACCTGAGCCATACTCATCAAAGATTCAATGGTATTTGCAATGGACTTGATAAATGGCGGCTCAAATGTATCATTCAGCTCCTTGAGAAGTGTTAGGGCGGGGGTCAAGCACTCCAAAATGTTGGTGACACGAATTCCCTTGAGGGTGGATTGGCGGGGCATCTTGAAATAGGGATCAACAATGGGGCTTGCATGCAGCATGTTAACTTATATGTGTCCGCCGGTGGCAGTGTCCCTGCCTGCGAAAATGATTCCATCCAACTCAACTGCACGATTTCTCTGTTCATCAGCATCTTCATCTCGACTTCGTCTGCTTCTCCCGTTGATGGTTGTGTGGAAACATCGCCAAAACCTGGTTACCCATCGGGCCCAACTGAATATTGATTTCCCCACCTTGTGTATCAGCATCAGCATATTCATCTCCCCTCAACTGCTGCTGCTGATATACATAAACAGATTCAACTGGATCTCGTGTTATTCGTGATCCGAGAAAATACGGGCGACTATGTCCAGTCGTGTGGTGACAAGACGGAGAAGCTCGCATCAGCTCGCGGCCGTATCCCGATTGAACTCCCCGCCGCAACATATTTGACTCTGAAAACTGTAGAAGCTACGGTTTGGCAATCGCAGCTCATTCTCCTCGGAGTCAAACACTGATTTGGCTATTCCTGCTCAAACACACTCAGTCAGCTGTTAATGGCGTCATCCCGCTCATTGAATCCCGTGTCCGATGCGGTGACCTGCTTCGCGGCTCCCACTATCTTCCTGAGTCTTTTGAGCAGTGTACTGCGGGAATAGCTCATTTTTCTCGCAAACACCCCACGTGCCCATACACTGTTCACTCGCGATCGTCCACCATCTGTTTCAGCGCTTCTAGTCCTTCCACACTACCAAAATCACCGTGCCAATTCCATTTCCCTGTGCTTCTCCTCAAATTCTACCCATTTGCTTGCTGTTCTTGAAGATTCCATGTGTCCACAAATTGACAATGGCCGATTTAAATCCCGATCAGGAGGAAACCGATGTAGAACGTCGACGCCGCCTCCAACGCAAGGCTCAAAGGCGGCGATGCAGTTCTGAAGACTCACTTGATCGTGAGCACAGGCGACGACAAAACAGCAGAGCTCGCAATGTAGCACGATCCTCGTTGCCCACCGACAGTGTTGTGCAAATTCGCCGCGCTGATATACAGCCCCGAGCACATCATCGACGAGTCCTGGACGATCCTCGGCGGATTGTAATTCGACAAAATGATCAGGGTGCTCACCTCATCTATCGCCACACACCCGCAATGCCGCTTTATCACAGCCCTGAAACAGTGCATGGTGGAATCGCATTTTTGTCTTCACTGCATCCAAAATAACCCAGCCCCTACGAGTTCCGTGGAACGGAAACAGTAAAGTCTGGTGTCAAGGTGCGATCGAAATCCCTTCGCTATTTGAGATCGATTAAGAGTCCCAGTTCCAGGCGCTGACAGGCGAAAGGATACATGATCAGTGCTTTGTCTGTGCGCCGAAAGGCGTTCATTTTCAACCTCTACTCCCAGCGTATCCTCAAGAATGGGACTATTTCATTGAAGATCAAAAAACTGCGAATCTTTCTCGGAAATTAAACAATATCTTTTCCCTCACCGCCATCGGAGTCTACGATGGCGACTGCACGAAATTTCCGGACGGAATTTCAGCTGTCACTCTCGCGGGTGGTCGGGCGTATCATTGTATGCTCCCCGCCTTTAGGGTCAGCATGCGATTCGATGGTTTATTCACGATCCTTGGGCCATGTTCACGGAGGGATCGGAATTCGACATCCCTCACTCCTGGATTCGCAGCGCACTAGCGGGTTGGAGTGAGTGAATCCCTTCATTGCTGAGCCCAAGAAGCTCAATGTCTATGATGCCGACGACGATATAGCGTTGTTTATCGAACATTTGGACGGCATCCGAAATGTAATTGCGATTATTTCTCTGGCCCCGGTCTCTGCGCCGTCTCGCAGCAGGCTAGTAATCAAACGTAAAGGGAATGATGACCCAATGTTCTTTGATCTGCTCTCCCCCCTCACCGAGCCTCTACATTATTTGCTCCTTTTGCCTCACGGCACGCTAGGCCCAGCGTGCCGTTAACATCCGGGGACGGCCAGACCCCCGAGCGCGCCCTTGTCTAAGTAAAAAGAAAAGAAAAACTAGTAGAGTAGATGAGCATACATGTCGAACCATGAAATCAAAATTGTAATCGAAGTAAGTCGTATCGTCATGTGGTATCATCGTAAAAATCCGTATCACCAGATCCTGGGTATCCAGCCATCTATCGAGCCACCCGCAGCGTCTGAAATCCAGCGATCCGGCGTCCGAATCCCCCGCACTGCACCGGAATAAATACCGTATCGCACCCGCACCCAACTCCCCTCCTCCCTTCTCCACCTCACCCGCTAGGGTCACCGAATGGCAGCGGGACATCTGAAAACCCGCCCATCCCCATCCTCGTACCGCCCCCATTCCTGAACCGGAACCCGCCCGCGCCGCGCGACAGCTCCGGGCTCGGGAGCGCCTCTCGCACCACCTCCGTCTCCTCTACCCCCTCTGCCGCCTCGTCATTGAAGGTCGAGCACCCGCCCGGCGTGCCGTCAAAGTCGTTTTCTACGCTGGCGAGCCCGCCCGTAAAGGCGCCGAACTCCGTCTCGGTGGCAAGTGGTGAGTCGGCCTAGACGCCTGAGTCGCGCACCGCGCCGCTGTGCGGATGGGGGAAAGATCGGGAGATCGGGGGTGGGGACGCGAGCGTCGAGCTCGTCCCGCTCGAGTGGGACTTTGTGCTCCGTTTGGAGTGGGACTTGCTCTTTTTGGTCAGGCGGGCATGCCGACGTGGGCGATTTCTAGATGAATACCACGGGTCAGCATGGATACACAAATGGGACGGGGAGGAAAGGAAGAAGGGAGAGAAAGGAAGGGATGGGATGGGATAGAAGGAAGAAGGGCGATCGAGAAGGAAGAATGAATAAGGCAGGAAGGGAAAGAAAGAAACGAGGGATAATGTGTACCTCCGATGGGTGAATACAGCCACCCACTCCTAATTTCACTCCCACTCCCCGAAGACCTACCACTTGACCTCGACTGGGATTGCGACCCGCCCACCCCCCACGGCGCCAGGCGCGCGTACGCCGGCCCGTCGAGGTCCGCTGCGTCCTCGCCGTCTGCCGCCTGTAGGTGCGCTAGAGAGTCCGGGCGGGGGCGGAGAGCTGCAGGAACGGCGCGGGTGATCTCCCTGTGCGCCTGCACCTGCGGCGGCTCCCGAATCCCGCTGCCGGGGAATCCTTAAAACTCGATGGACGTACCTGGCGCCTCCGCGAGCACGGCGGCGAGGCCGGCGTATCTCCTTGCGCGCGCGGCGGTCTTGGTCTGTTTCCACCGGGTGTCTCCGTGGGAGGCGGTGGAACGCCGCGCGAGGAGGTCGTCCGTGCTGTGGGTGTGTGCGGCGCTCCCCTAGCGCTTACTCGTGCGGTGCTTTCCTGCAGCGGCGGCGTCAGCAGAACTGGGGCTTACATGTGCATGGGCATGCAGTGCCTCCTCCCCGTTCGAGCGCCACGCACCCGCACGTCCGAACAGACTAAACGCCCACAGCGCTATGTGCTTCGGCGTGGGCAGGGGCGCGCGTCTGCGGCCCCGGGGCCGAGGTGGGAGTGCAAAGAGATGGTGTCGGCATCGTTGTCCCGCCATCCGTCTTCGTCTGCGCACGCGCGGCGGACGGATTCAGGTTCGCATCATTGTGGCGCCAACGGAGTTCGGGTCATCTTATTGAGGTTTCGGTAGGGATCCCATGGAAAAGCCATCCGGTGGTTGAGTTGAAAGGAAAGTGAAATGGGGACAAAAAGCCGAGTTCTAAGACAGCAAACTTGGAGCAGTTCCGCTGAGACTCTCAGGTTACATCACAACGTCACATCATTGATCGACAGATCCGCGCGGCCTTTCCCGGGACCGATTCCTTTCTTTTTGCTCCAGCCATCCACGCTACTCTCGGGCTCCGGCCGCTCCGAATTCTCATCAAATACGATCACAACGGAGCTGGGCTTGGATTCGACGAACCAATACTCGGATTCGGCGCGCATCCTTCAGGCGGGCTCAATTTCAAAGCCATGGTGATGGAACCTATCGGGCAGCGAATGGGACACGAGGTTCAGAGGCCGACAATGTCGACGACTCTCAGTGTTCTAACTGCGCCACCAACGACCAAAGACGCCGCGCCCGGTTCCAGTTTCGCGGAGATTTGCCACCTATACTATGACCTCGATAACGCACCGCGCGATCCCCTGAAACTTTGGGCCGAAGGCTCCACTCTGGCAGTCGAAACTCATGAGGGCGGGTTTTTCAACCTAGACCTCCTGTCTAATATCTAGCTTCTCTTCTCCTCCTGCGAAAAAACTCCAGCGCCGGCATGTCTGTCCCGACCTGACTTCGTTGTTGCCGAGGCGCCTTTGTTCCTCGGAGTCCTTGTGGTTCATCTTCTGAAATCGGGCCTCGGATCTTTGCCTAATTCTGTGAGTGAAGGGTTCTCCACGATGTTCTTTCATTTTTGTTAAGCGATGTATTATGTTTACAGAAGTTCAAAATCGCCGAATGGCGCGAAGAGGAACCAGTCCGCTCTTCTTCCTTGTCTCGGTGTGTCGCCAGTCCCACTTCGAAGGTCGAAGCTGCTCTCTGTTTGTATCCAACCTGATTCGAGTCGGTTCGGCCGCTTTTCTCCATTGCATTTCCTCTAGGACATCGCAGATACGGATCGGGTTTGCAACTAATACACTCGTGGTGCTCGAGCGAAGTCGGTAGGCCGTTTCTCAGCGCTAATACCGTTCCCCACACCGCCCCTTCCTTGCTTGTCTTCATTCATTCTGCCTCTAACTCTGGATCGACCTGCACTTCTGTTTTCCGCCTCTACCATGCTTCATGCTAGCGCATCTCCCTCTCTGGATCTGCCGACCGTTCCCTTCCACAGCTAGGTTTCTGCGCTTTACTACTGGGCGGATGGGAACAAATCTTGCTTCTACAGTCGTTTACGGTCGTAGGCTCCGACTGCGTTGAATGTTGCCCCAGTCCTTCCCCACTCTACTGCGCTCACGAGATTTCCAAACACTCCTGACCAAGGTACGTACATTTTCGTTTGGCCGTCAGCCTCCCGCCTTTATTTCAACGCTGTGCCCCTAGTGGAATGAAACTTTCCCAGTGTGAGTTGCCTCACCTTAATTTTGTTTAGTGGCGTGCCTTCAACTGGTGGCCGTTGGTGGCAAGTCCAGAGGAAAGCCATCTGGGACTCTATTGGTGAATGCAAAGATATTCACACCCGACGATATTAAAACGTTATTGATGACACTGGGAAAAGTATTGCAGCCCCCGGCTATATACCCAGCATCAAGCACAGCAGAATTTAGTTCCGCATTATAGTGATGAAAAGACTAGGATATCAACGGATCGGTTGCCGGAACCCGATACTAGAAAGTCAGGGATACACGTTCAACCGGAGATCTCAAGCCACAAATTTTCTAGTTAGTGGGAAAGTGCCGCAGGCTTGAAAATGTGACGCAGCGGCAAAAATCATACAGCGACAATCTTACGGCAACAGCGGCAACGGCAAAGCGGTACTTTTATGGCGGTCCAAATGCACTTTTAATATTTCTCTACAAACTTTGCAAATTTTATGTTTTCCTCTACATATATCATGAAAATAACCACTTTCCTCTACTTTACACCTCCCAAGTTTGGCCAAAATAGAGAGAGGAAACAACACACATTTCCTCTCTCTACATTAGCCGGTTTGTGACTTTCTCTACATTCGTTGACAGGTTCGTGATCTCTACATACGTTATCATCATTGATCTCTCAATACAAACTTACTGACTCGCAATTTCCTCTCTCTACTTTTTTTTTGGTCAATTTTTTTTAATCTCTCCATTGTATGCCCAGCTGCAAGCTGAGGCTGAAACTATATTTAGATGCCGCTGATTCTTGGTTTGACCGCTGCAGTGGTCTGAACACCATAAAATCAGTAGGTCACAGGCGGCAACTATGATCCGGTTTGACCCGTTGACGGCAGGGCTCAGGCAAACCGTTCGTCTTGCGAGACAAGCCAACGTAACGGCAACAGGACCGGGTTGCCTTGATATTCCGAATGAGAGTCATTTCTTTTTCCATTCAAGTAGCTACTACTTGAGTACAGATGTGTACTACCACGAAATACAGGTAAGAGCTATCAGTTGTGTCTCTGATGGTGCTTCAAGTCAAGCAACCGCTTCGCCAGGCTCTCAGGGAAAGTGTTATCAATTTTATCGGTTACTAATTAACCCCCCCTTTCCTTTTGTACAATCCGGGCTCCAATACTCGTAATTTAATCCTCACTGTCGCGACTTTCGCGGTCTGACAATGATTTCTTCCTTCGACTCTCATTTGGAAAGATCAGGGCGACCCGGCCCTGTTTTTACGAGCTGTCAACTGTTGCCGTTACATTGGCTCGTCTCGCAAGACGAACGGTCTGCCTGAGCCCTGCCGTCAACGGGTCAAACCGGATCATAGTTGCCGCCTGTGATCTGCTGATTTTATAGTGTTCAGACCACTGCAGCGGTCAAACCAAGAATCAGCGGCATCTAAATATAGTTTCAGCCTCAGCTTGCAGCTGGGCATACAATGGAGAGATTAAAAAAAATTGACCAAAAAAAAGTAGAGAGAGGAAATTGCGAGTCAGTAAGTTTGTATAGAGAGATCAATGATAACGTATGTAGAGATCACGAACCTGTCAACGAATGTAGAGAAAGTCACAAACCGGCTAATGTAGAGAGAGGAAATGTGTGTTGTTTCCTCTCTCTATTTTGGCCAAACTTGGGAGGTGAAAAGTAGAGAGGAAAGCGGTTGTTTTCATGATATATGTAGAGGAAAACATAAAATTTGCAAAGTTTGTAGAGAAATATTAAAAGTGCATTTGGACCGCCATATACTTTCACCGTTGCCCCTGGATATCCTTGTAGGTAGTTATGCAATTACCGAGGTGCGAGGTGTAATGAATGAATCTAAAATTGGGGAACTAGCATGTAAGTTATAACGAGATCAATCCCTGCGCCAAAGCAGTGTGGGCCATCTTGACGGCTGGACCTCGCGCGCAATACTTGAGGCGGCCCAATGCTGTCGTTTTCATAGCGGAAGGCGAGATATTGTCGGAGATAGCACAAGTGCTGGACCCGACTCTCGTCCAGTGGTTCACTCGAGGGTCTTCCCTTCAAGTGTCGAAATACACGGTGGGTGCCAGGATTTTAGAAGTCTCCCCTCGAATCGGTGGACCGAGTGAATTCTTGACGGCCAACCCGGTTTATGGAGGTGGAGAAGCTGATTCTTGTCGGATTTCTGAAGGGCAGGAACAATGACTCGGACCAGACTCTGTTTCCTACCACCATCTTCGAACAATATAGCAACCACACCCACAACATGTGTCCCCTCGAATGGGTTGCACCGAGTGAATTCTTGACGGCTGACTCAGTTATGGAGGCAGAGAAGCTGATTCTTGTCGGATTTCTGAAGGGCAGGAACAGTGACTCGGAACAATATGTTTCCTACCACCATCTTCGAATAATCTAGCGACCACACCACCGACATGGTAGGGCAAGGAATGTTGCAGCTGAGCAAGTATCTCCTTAAAGACGCAGAGGAGAGGCTGAAATCGTACACGGAGCCAGTGGTGGACTTTCCTTGGACCCAACAACCGTGGCGCCTCCGCTCTGCCTTTGTCTCCGCTCAGAAGGACTCCGACGAGTTTGGGGAGAGGCGCGAAGTGAGCATAGCAGAAATGTTTGACCCCAGAGCATCTCAGAACTACGAAGGCCTGGTATGGAATCATACACACATTCACGACTGACTGGAATCCTACCTATGAATATTTTTCCTTTCTTTCTTACGATAGTTACAAATACTCTGTCTCGGAATTCTCGGACCTTAGTCATGTGATATTCTTGTTGTAGTTACTCTTTTTATAAAATGAAAGGGGTTGGCCGGCAAGTGTCGGGGCAAAACACAATTCAGAACATCAGATTTGCCTGTACATGTGAGCCTTTTATTTTCTGGACCACTCCGTAGGTGGAATTGATGCAAAATTGATGTAAACACTTGAATGAAAGTTTGATGAAAGTGAGTGGCCGGCAAGCGGCGGGGGTGCCCACAAATAAAAAGGAAAGGGATTTTAGACAGCTTTTCAGACACCTCAATGCTCGCTCGGTTTACGCTTGCGCGCCGACCAGCTCACATTGACCAAAGGTTGTGTGCATTTGTTGAATGGTCCAATGATGCCCTTTTCACGTAATTTTCGAGGGTGACATTTTCGGTACTCTAAGCACAATCAGAACAAGTTCTGTTTGTGAATGATACAGTATTGTACCCGGCAATGAGACAGTACCTAGTAATGGGATGAACCCCCGTTGTGTAGCCAATTCTTACGGGAGGACCTCAAAACTTTGCAGGCATGTCTCTTGACATGTTGCCCTCAAATGGGGAGAGTTTTGGGATGAGAGCAACTCTGGACCTTGATGGCAAGGAACATCAGTTTGGAAACCACAGAAAATCGAAATTTTGAAATCCAATATCTTTCTCAATATGGGTCATAAAATCCCTGGAAAATTTCTGAGAAGGGATACAGGACAGTTGTTTCATATTATAAATTTGGATTGCATCAACTTGTGCTTCACTTGGTCATACGAGATTTGGACTAGTAATCTATATAAGTCAACTTGATTGCAATCCCAGGGAAAATGCCACTCTCTGAAGAAGAAACACCAAAGATAGAGCAAGTGGTGGCTGTGTGTCCCATTAGCGCATTTTTCTCATTGATAACAAGATTTGGGACAGATATGTCTGGATTGTCATGAATCACCCAGGTTCTATTTTTCGCATGACATGTCTGTACGGATACAGAAATGTCTTAACGGCACAGGACTCTCATGACACCACCACGTGACCTTCTCACAGTTGAAACCCGACTGCGGATTCTAAAGCTGCAGACTCAGGGTAGTCTGCACCATGAGATACAGATGTTAGGGACTAGGAACCCATACAGATGGATCCTAGTCCCCAGATGCATCATTGATGACACAGCGGCATACACAAAATACATGAATGGTTGCAAACCGATCGGGGTTTCAACCACTGACTCAATTGGTTTGAACCACTGGATACAATGATGATAGGGACTAGGAAACCCAAACATTGGGTCCCCAGACCGACACAAAGGAGCACAGGAGTATCAGCATTGATGCTCCTTAAATGCTGAGGTACAGGGACTGATTGCAATAGACCGTGATCACCTTTAATTTATTTGAAGCCTACATAAGCTCGGTAGAATCTCCATGTACAGTAGATTCTACTCATCTAATCTCAGGCTTCTACTTTGGCTTGACATAGGCATTCTCCACCCTGCCCCGCTTCCTATCCATTGTATTGCGGGTTGCATCCACACCCCGGGTTTTATACCTGAGTGGATATCATACCCTCTTCGACTCGTTCCGAGTTCCACCTCGCATCCTGATCTATGATATATGGTCTCCTAGGGAGGACATCGTACGGTTGGTCCTACTACTCAGGGAACACAGGAGCTGCTAGTGCCTATCGGGTTTCTCCTGGTTACTCACTGTTTAGCCGACCCAGAGGCCGTTGCTGACATGGATCTCGACAACTTCATACCCGACTGGCATCAAACTTTTTAGGCATATACTTTGGATCTAAAAGAAGGCTCTGAGTGGTTCAGCTTTGGTACAAATCATCGCACATATATGCGCAAGATCAAATCAAATTTGATTGTCCCATTACCAGGTACAATACTGTAGTAAGAGCCAGTGAGCAGCACATCACAAACAGAAACAGAAAAATAAGACAGAGACTTTTTGGACTTGCAATGTTCACTCGGTTAGCACTTGCATGCTGACCAGCTCACATTGAGGGTTGTGTAGCTAAGAGATGTTCACTGGTAAAAGTGGGCCGGTGGCAGCTGTGCTCCAGATAGAAAGGGGACTGGGCTCATCCCGGGGCCATCAGATTTACATAAGCCATTTGTGACATTTTTGGTCTAGGATATTGGGTGACTTCCCGTAAGCATTAAATATTCGGGAGGAATATTTTCGCAATTTCCGCCGTGATGCTGAGCAACCTGTCAGGACCCCATCAATTGCATCACCCAAAAAGGGCCGCAATTTATTCTCGCATCACTCGAAATATGTTGAATCTAGATGGGGGGTAGGGACCCCTCGTCTGGACTTTCATTTCCTTGAATATCTCTTTTGGGACAGAAATGATTGATCATCACTCATGGTCACGCTGGTCACAAACTCTCTGCCCATACTTACAAGCATACCACTTGCGTACCGATCTCTCAAGGTCCTGGTTTGGGGCTGAGCACCCTATGCTGATTGCAGCCAAAAATCCGCTCTTTTTCAGCTGTTTTCCCTGTGTAATCCATATCCCCTTGTGTAAAGTCAGTTTTAAGAACAATTTGTTTTAACGCCGTCGTCGTGCTTCCCCGATATGCCGACACAGTTCAGGGGACATTCTGTGCTGAGCTGGTGTACATGTAGTTGGTTTTTATGCTACATCAAGGAATAAATATATGATTTGGATTATGGGAAATATGGACATCACAAATATCCTGCCTGTTGATCATATCACTGGCACCCTCGGCTAAGCTGAAAAAATGTGCCGGAATATTTAATGCTTACAGGAAGTCACCCATTTAAATACTGTTTGTGAACCAGCACAAAACCTTACATAATACAAGTTATACCCAAGGGCTATCAGCTACAGATGACATGAATTTTGCCATCATTCTGAGTGTTTGAGAGATCAAATTCACGGGCATAGCGTGAAACTTCGGTCTCTTGTTTTAGCCCCAGGCCAACAATGCTTCTACAATTTTTATGGTCACTCATAGATTACCCAAGTATCTTCAGCATGTGGTATTGAGGTGATATGACCTCAGGTTGAAAACCCTAGGTCATAAAATGCCTGAAATTCCAAATGGCTGTTAAGTATTCCATACCCAATAAATGTCCAGATGCATGGATCTTGTACCATATATCCTGTGTACACTTCCTGCCCCTCATATTGAACACCAAATCTCCGGAAATGATGCAGAACTGAGCGAGAAAACTTTGTGTTTCTGAGTTGTAGGTGTGTCTGGGACAGTGGGACCCAGACAGTAGTATTCACCATTGTTGTGTTCATCATCCTTGTCTTCTCCCTGACTAGTGTTGATGTTTCTGGCCGGTGGCCATTGCTGTCTGGTTCCTGGCTTGTTGGTGCTGTAATTTAATGATATGATGTTAGCAGTTGAGCCGAAGCAGTGCTGCTTTGCTATATCTTATTTGGTTCATAGCTCCATATGGTAATAAATGCAAGTCATGTGGTCTGTTTGTACCATCCTTGGTCCTCCCCCCTTTGAAGCCCCCCAAATAGGCACATACAGACCAAGTTCTGTTTGTGAATTACACATGTCCATCGGAAGCCATTTCGAACTCTGCCCATCAATTAACCGGTGCTTATTGATTGCATGCTAATTTGGGTGCTCATCTCTCAGCTGAAGTGGTGGGCCACAAAGCGGCCCACCGCACTGTTGTTAATTATATGATTTGGCCAAAAATAAGATCTATGTACACATTGTCTTCTCCCTTGTGTGCCCTCCCCCCCCCCCACCTGGCTGTTATGGAGAGCAGCTGGCAAACAAGTTGGCTGCTGGTTCCACCACACAAATCGCGTTGAGAGAGAATCAAGAGAGGTAAGCAGTGTAAAGGTATCAGATTGACTGGGGAATTAACTAAACTACAGACAACCGGGGTATTTAGATGCAGTAAACTGTAATATAATATGAAATAAAAGGTAGAAACGAGAGTCAAGGAGTGGCGTGTGAATGTCAAGCAACAGTGTCAATGAAACAATTAATGATACTGGACAATTTCGATCAAATCAACAGTTGTGGCATCTGACCCATTTTACCTATTTGACATTTCAGCAGCTGCCAATTTTTTGCATGACACCTTGAAAATTTCGACATTTGAACTGAAATTTTAGTCTTTTTGATGAGAACATACATATATCAGAAAGTCCACGAAGTTCGCCGTGAACTGCGTGAACTATGTGGAGTCCGTTGAAATGGTGAAATAACCACAAACCAAACCTTGTAAATGAATACACGGTTCAATAATGCAACTATAACAACTCAAACACTATAATCCTCGTGCAAGTTCAGGGTTCCAATCCAGTATAAATTGTGGCAATTTGAACTTTAGTTCTCTTTTTGGAAGCAAGACTTTATAGCTCTACAAGTTGTATAGATAAATTGCTCAAAACTGTTCTAGGTGCAATTGCGGACAGTCAGATGAGATTTTATGTTCAATGGTTTTGTATGATGTGGGTTTAGGTTTTGGAGATAGTACTCCGAGGCGAAACACAAATGATTCTTATGAAATCCCGATTCTATAGTATCCGCGGTTGCTAATCCTTGTGAGATTACAGCCAATTGTCAAGTCCGATGAAACGGTGCACTTCTTATATGACTAGGAATAGCTAATTGATAGGTATTGCGAACAAACACCCAAAACAACCAACCACAACCAATCTACCTCCAAAGATCTAAGTGCTTCTCTTTGTGAGTTCGGGTCCGGGCCGTAGTATGCGACCAGCAGGTTTGAACAAACACAAGTTTGATTTATAGGCTTCCAACAACACACTCTACAACGTACTAGCAATATGCAACCGCCAACAACAACACTGCTAGGAACCTAGGGATGGTCCGGGGGTGTGTTTATATGGGGTGGATACAAGATGGCTGGACCGCTAGGTCGAGAACACCAGGGCAGAGTATGTAGGTTTGTGAAAATCCTCGCTAAGGGCAGCCCCAAAGACTACTGAGGCTAACAACAAATGGACTTCAATCCTCAAACGGCAAGACTCTCCTTGACCGCCGACCTATTCCTTAACCAAGAACAGGAACCTTTCCGCTTTTATCGGCACTAGTTCACTACAAGCGTCCAGCTAGCGACCCAACACACTACAACAGAGCTTCCGTCTATATCGGGGTGAAGGCGAAGTAACTGACAAGTTATAGCCAAACTAGAGGTGGGGGCACCTAGTCCGTCTTCTTCTTAGTGTGCTCAAGCCAACACACAATCCACCTAGCAAGCGATCCAACACACTACGACAGAGCTTCCGTCGTGCCGGGGTGAAGGCAAAGTCACTAGCGCAAACTGCAGTTGGGTCTCGAAGAGAACACCCTTGTTTTATATGTGGAGGTCTAGGACCAACAACACGAAATCCTCAACTTAGTCACTCGATGTTTCCAGAGTCCACAGTTACTGATTCCAATATAAAGACTACTACAAGTGAAGTTCGGTAACAACCTCCACTAGCAGCCTGAGTCCACTAGCACCAGCTTCGTCCAAAGTCTGGGGCGTAATGTTCTTAGACCCTAGTCTGTCCTGCGCTCCCTTTTATACTACTGGGTGTGAGTTACATGTGAAAGCGAGCTGAATAATACAATAAGCAATATTAGATGATAAGAAATACGGTCAGCCAATGAGACGACTGCCGTTTGGTTTTGGGACTGGTTTGGTATACGCCAGGTCAGCCTCGCTGACGGCTAGTGTTCAACCGTGGGTATATCAATGGATCCTCAGCCCTCCGTCTATGCCGAGTACCCCTTCTGGATCAACCGGCGATGTAGCCGGTGAGCTAGGTCATCTCTACTCTGTCAGAGCGTCGATCTATTACATCTAGGCGACGCAGTGTTGCGACCCGCCATCAAATGGTCATAGCTCGCTGGTCAGAACGTCGATCCACCCTCCGAACATCGGTACAGGCTGTGTGATCGTCCCTAGCTCCGTTCCAATAGCCGACTGGCTATTCCCCTTCGCCCTAGCTGCCCAGATCGGGCACTAGCCGCGTGCTGCCTCATCTCGTATGTCGTGGTATGCCTTTGTCAAAGCCCTAGCCGATCGCTAGTAGGGTTATTCCGCCTAGCGCCGTCTAGTTGCTTATCTAGAGATTAGATAGTACCACCGGTTACCGCGCCGAGCTTCCTAGCTCAAGGCGTAGTCCCCTAGCTGTACGTCCATCGTAGATATCCGTCTGCTAGACCCTCGCTAGCTCCGTCCCAAGTCATCTCTGGACTACTAGAGTCTCCTAGGTCATGTCTCATGAATGTATAGGCAGTGGTTTAATCCCTGGTTGTTTGTACACTCAGCTAGCAGCTAGCGCGTCACACTAGCGCAGCCTCGCGCTACAGTCAGCAGTTAGGGCTCGCTCTGACTCTCCTTTATATCACCTAACAAGTGGTCTGCGTACTAGCTGATATGCCAGTAACATCAGAAGTGCTAGTTGCTTCCCGTTGTATAAATACTGGTCATAGGAAATCGCAAAATTAGCCCTAGATGCCGCGCATTTATGTTACGCCGTTTCACCGATTCGTTTCCTTTTATTCCACATGTCCATTCTGTTTATCCAATATGTCCACGTGCTGTTTATAAAGATCCAAATCCAACACAGACAATATTCAACCAGGGAAAACAAACGAAACTTGGTATAGCTTCTGGGTGTCTCCGAATGAATGCCTACTCAACCGGTTAAGCGTGAAGCCTAGTAGCTTCGCGTCCAATAGGTGGGGTGAGATTCACTGGTGTCCCTCCCATAACTATCCACTTAAATACTTTACAGGTTTCTAAATATAAATGAGACAGATACAAATGTGCAGCAGGGCTCAGGGTATATGACTAGTGGTATGGCAGCTAGCCGAGGAACTCCTGTCGGATATCAAGAGATTAGTAAAAACTGAACAGATTTATAAGAAACATTGACGAGCCGAGCTTAACGATGAGTCAAGATCCACATCACTTAGAACAATCGTGATGGAATATTGTTGATGTGTCAACTTTTAACCGGCTTCCTTGTCAGCCCACCGTTACCCTCCTTGGTAACCATCCGCTCCAACTGGTTCCACTTTGAACCGCTTAAGTGATTTGTCTGAAAACTGTGATAGCCGTCGCTTCCCAGTACCCAAGTATGGTTTCTTAGTCAATTGGTAGATCAACCAAGTCAAACCTTCTCTTGGCAGTTCTGAAGACATCAGATGATGCCCAATGGTAAGCCCTCTTGTTCAGAAGGATAATCCATTGTAATACACCCTTAGTCAGGGATGTGCAGTAGCCCCAATCCATTCCAGGATGGTAAGGCACTTTCCGTGGTTGCTCCATTAGCGACTTCTCACGTCAGTCCTTTACCAGGATCGTTGTCCAGCACCTTGCTAATGGTCCGAGATACATTATATCCCTCTTAGATAACTGCCCAGGCCAGCATTAGCCCTGGTGAGATGACATTGTAATGTAGTATAACACATTATAGTATGTTGCAAGTCAAGTGAATTTGAATAAATGCCCAGGTGCCCCAGTACCAGGTCTGTCACTGTTAACTCACCCGTGAACTGTCGTGAACCGCTTGCATAAGTGTTTGGTTGGTGTTTGGCTGGCTTGGGCATCACTAGCTGCTGCAGAGCAGTGTGCCACAAGATGGTCCAGTCGGTGGTGCTCCCCTGTTCCCTCCCCTGGAATATCCGCATGATCCTTGGGTGCACTCACCGCCACTGTCACACTCTAGCACTATGGCGACTAAGTATGACAATCAATCCCGCACTTGCAGCCTCATCAAAAGTGCCTCCATCTACTCAGCTGCACCCTCTCTTGTCTTTTTCCTCCATGCCGCCGTCCACACAAAAGATCTAACATATTCAGGTATCTCAGTGGCAGCAGCAGCGGGGTCATAGTCTGTCGCATGCGGCCTGGACCAGGATAATTTTGTCTTTAAGTTGGGAGGCAAGCCGTACAAAAGACATTGCTTTTCCCATAGTGACTGGCTCGGCGAGCCCGGGAATTCGACTAAGAAAGCTATGAACTTCCTCCATCGGCAGCTTGGGCTCACTCCAGTTCTTCTTTATATCGCCTAACTAGAGTCCTGAGTGCTAGTAATAACACATCAGAAGTGCTAGTGCTTTCCCATTGTATAAATACTGGTCTTAGGAAATCACAAAATAGCACTAGATGCCGTGCGCTCTTGTTATGGTGTTTCAACAGTGCACTGCACACATCTCAATTATTTCCTCACCGCCATCACCCCATTCCACACTACTGTACTATTTCGTTCAAATCGGCAGTCACGTGTCATCCACCCCCTGGCGATCATGGACTTTGGTCGATGTCACATGTCACTCTGGCCTCTGTTGAACCTTCAAGCCTTAAGGCCATTACGGCCTTAGGCCTTAGGGGCAAGCACTCTTTGAAAGTGTAAATAAATAAGTATTGAGCTTAACCAAGTTACATAATACAAAACAGAAGTACATAAGAACAGAGTTTAGCATAAAATTGTCTCAGACGTAGAGAAAACATGTGTTGGGGAAGCATCAAGATATATGGTTTAGACATCCTGATTCTCAGATGTTCCTCTGTTCAATGCCCGGTCCGGTACACTCAAAGCGGTGAGCTGCAGCAAAGATTTCTGATGAACTGTTGAAAGCCTGACATCAATTTGAGCCACATCTTTGGCCTGCAATGACCGCTCAAACAGTGGGCGGGCTGTTGTCCAAAAGCCAATTGCCTTTGATGTATGACCTTGTTTGTTTGCTAGGTCTCCCAGACGTACCATGCATTGTGCCTGGCTCCGATGTATGTCCATGTGGATAAATCCTTCCAAGGCCACTATATAGAGATTAGTGGCTGTTTCATCATCTTCAGTGGCAAGGAACACATCTCCCAGAAAAAGAAGTGCTTTGTGGAGTTCCAATTTGTCTTTGGATTTGTAGGCACGTCCGCAGTACATGACTGGCCATCTGGTGTGCCATTCAGAAGATGGCCAAGCTCTGATATCTGCAAGTCTTCCCAAGCAAAAAAATTCAATCTCACTGTCTTGTCCACAGAGGGAAGTGAGGATCTCTTTGAATTTGACCTTTGCTATCTCAAACTTTTCTTCTATGAGTTTGAGATCAGCCTCAGCTGTGCAACAGCAGATGACATGTCTCGGGAGCATAGCAGCACCCGAAATATCTTTTGCTTGGTTTAAATTGTGGGATGCACTTTTTGTATCTCCACAAATTGCGGCAATTTGTGCAATATTGAGAAGTGATACTGCATAGGAAGAGGGATCTTGCTCAGGAGAATTGGCTTCTACTATGTGATTGTAAATATCTCTGGCTTCAGCATATTCCGACTTCTGCAGATAGATCTCTCCCTGTGCTATTGCAATCTGACGGTCAAGGCTCCCATCAGCCAGACCACAGATACCAAGCATCACTCTGCTTCTGTGTAGTTGGTCTACACTCTGCTTGAAGTTACCTAGGGATCTCAAACACATAGCTTCAACCCACAGTACTTTTGCTTCATCATACAAATTTGCAGAAAGTTGGGATAGCCTCTGTGCTTCACTGGCATGTACTTGGGCATTACAATACTCTCCAGTGCCCCATTCAAGCCAAGCAATGTTTAGCAAAACATCACACTTGAGGCTGTTGTCTGGACACATCTGTGCCAATTTTAGGGCCCTTTGGTAAAATTGCATAGCTTGAGGTGCATAAAATCTGGAGACTTGGAAATAGATACCTGCTGCCATATAGAATTTGGCTAGGATGGGGCCATATTAAACTGTGATGGCTGGACAGGGAAGAACACTTACATTCAAGGACAGGATTGTTGACAAGTTCAAGAGTCCTTATTGCTTCAGTTATGATTTGTTCCCTATCAAAGGTAGGGTAGTAGTCATATGAAAGCAAAACTTGTGTCATGAATTGAATCTTCAGGTGGTAGTCATCCAGTCCAGGTACAATGGACTGAATATGCTCCATCAATGCCAAACCAGCACGTCCAGTGATCCTGTAGAATGAGCACAGTGTTGATATGCTGTAGATGGTATCTCTGAGATCTAAAGCATTGTCCCATAACCCCCGTTGCAGGACCTCTTGGAAATTGGCGAGATTCTGGGTTATTTGTTTCATCACAGGCCACAGTTGCTCTCCACTATACTCCATGTATAGCTCCAAAAGTGCATAGAACAGCTTGCGAAGACATTGCACAAGGGCTGTTGATGGAGGCAAGAACTGCTGGACATGTTCTCGCACAGGCATCAGTGACCTAAGTCGCCAGTTGCTGTCCTGATATGCCAGTGATGTGGCAAGTAACACACTCTTGCAGCTGAGAATATTGGGAATTGGAAGTTTGCTTTGGACCAGTTCAGCATCAGAGAGTCCGTCAGGAAGGATTGAGAGAAGGCTCAGCAATTCCTTGCTATTGGATGTGATTCGAGGACTGGAAAGAGAGAGCTGAATGGATGCATCCACATTGGATTTTCGGTCATAGCCCACAGAGAGCATTGCTGTCCTCTCGGTGTCCCATCGAGCCAACACATTTGAAAGACCCTCATAGTCAGACAAATGAGCCATGAGGTCTACTGCCAGGGGCATATTGTCTGTGAATTGGAGGATTTTCTCTACCTCCTCCTTTCTATAGACATTATCTGTAATTTCCATGAAGGTTTGCTTTGCAGCTTCAGCTGACAGAGGTTGGAGTGGCGATAAAAATGGGTGAGTCCAGTGGACTTTGGCAGGCCTCTCTGCTCCTCGCATTGTAATCTGCTAGAGGTTAGAGATGTAAAAGTGAACCACTGGCAAGACATACTATGAGAGCAAGATGCTTCACTGCTGTGAGCAGCGCAAGGAATTCTTCAATTCCACCTCGGGACTGGATTGGTTCCCACACTGTTTCGAGGTTGTCCAAAACCAAAAGACAAGATGGCTTGTGTGATAAGTATAGAACAACAGGTCGTGTGAGATCAGCTCCTGGCTTCAGCCCAACATGTAGTCCAATGAGAGCAGCGAGTTCAATGCAGGTGCTTGCAGGTTCTGCACTGACAAAAAATCTGTCCTCAAATTTTGCAGAAGTCTCTGGATGGTGTAAGACTGCTCTTGCAAGGCTTGTCTTCCCCATTCCACCTCCTCCGAGAATAGCTATCCTGGGTGACTCCTGGCTGAGCATTTTTGTGATATGCTCTATCTCTGATTCACGACCATGAAAGATCTTGGGCTTTGAGGGCAGCATTGAAAATGAAGTTGAACTTGCAAGAAAGGGTAAGAAAGAGTTTATCAATAGATAGGGTACAATACCTGTGTTTGGAGTCATTCAAACCCAGATAAACCTGCCTCACACTAAGTCACCCCAGCAGGCTGTAAATTGTGCACATACCGATGACCGGTTCGATGTTGTACTGGCATCAGACTGGATCTGAATTAGTCCAAGTAACTCTTCATGCATGAGCTGGGTGGTTTTCTTTATGGCATCAATTTCACTGATGATTCCAGGCCGGGTGGTAATCTAAGCACAAGCAATCAACCTTTTGTAAGAAAATATGAATAGACCACACATTGAAAACTTCTGCAGCTTGGTCTAACCCTGCACGACAACCTTGGAGTAGGTTCTGCATTTCATTATGACGAAATAGGTGCTTGAGCCTGTTTCCATCCTGTTGTGCCCTGAGAAAGGTATATATCTTGTGAAGAGTTCTGGAGCAGAAAGAAGTTCATTAGCCACTATCTCCTGACTGGATCCAACCTACCCCATGAACCTCCCAATATTGTGCAGCACTCCAGGAGCCAGGGATTCAACTGGTTCAGACTTCAGATAGAGACTGATTATTGCATACAGCACTGGATGAATGTTCTCCATCAGAAGAGCACATTCATTTTTATTCTGTTTCACAGTCTATGCCTTCCTATAAGTCCCTAAATTATCATGTTCAAGCTTTCTTACCTGAGCCATGATAATCAAGGATTCAATGGTATTTGCAATGGACTGAATAAATGGCGGCCCAAATGCATCATTCAGCTCCTTAAGAAGTGTTAGTGCGGGGGTCAAACACTCTATGATGTTGGTGACACGAATTTCTGTGAGGGTGGATTGGCGGGGCATCTTGAGGTAGGGATCAAAACTCCGGCTTACATGCTATATGTGTTCCCCCGTGGAAGTGTCCCTGCCTGGGAGATTGATTGTCCATCCAACACAACATGTGAGATTTCTCTGTTCATCAACATCTTCGTCTCGACTTGGCCTGCTTCTCTTTTTGATGGTTGTGTGAAAACATCCTCAAAACCCGGTTACCCACCGGACCCAACTAAATGATGGCTCTATGTATCAACGTCAGCATATTCATCTCTCCATCGACTTCTGCCCCTGATGTACATAAACAGATTCAATTGGACCTTGTGTGGTTTGTGATCCGAGCAAAATACGAGCACCGATATCCAGTGGTGCGGCAGCTCTTAGCTGTATCCCGGTTGAACTCGAACCATCACAATGACACAATCATTTCGAAGGCTCCAACTTAGATTCTCGACACAGCCAGGCCGCAACAGATTCTTTGCGCCCTTCCAGGTTTCAGCTTCCATTGCATCGGCATAATTATCTCCCCTCCATCCCTTGCTGATACATCCCCTTCCGAGCCCATCCAATTTGTGTCACCAGAATAACCCATATCAAACATTCACCATCTGCCATAATGGTCCGTCCATTGCCTGAGAATCTGAGACGCGCGGTGACAGATGGATCTAATCTGGGCGGTTGAGGCCCTTGATGGATTAGCCGTGTGGAACTTCATCCGTGTAAATGAGAGTTGGGCACCTGACACTGCGAATCTGTCTGTGTGCATGGGCATCATCATATTCTTCCCGCATCTTGACGTGCACCACCGTGCAAACAACCACTGTTCTCGCATCCATGACACCCGCCGATGTGCGCAATGCTGCGACCGAGGCTGGCATGATCAAGATGAGGCCCAACCAGAATGATGATAAGTACACCGACCAATCAAAAAATATATGTCGTTCCCAATGCACTTTCATTATCCCCCACCTATTTCGGTATTTTCTTCCTTCCGCTCAATCGAATCAGCGTGTATACGGACTGTGGCCGCTGGCCACACGTTTGGACGATCGGTTGGATCGGGAATGCCCAACACGCACTGCTTGAAGGCTAGCCATCCTCTCCGTCGCTGCATTTTTTCTGCCCGGGCTTCAACGCATCCTCTGATCCGATGTTTGCATCCGATTCGCTCGGGCGGTTGACGCACCCATCCATGGCCAGCCGAGGCATTGCCCGCATCCGTACACCTACGAAAAAAAATGCTAGAGTAGAAAGTGTAGATGAAGAGTAGATAGATGAGCATGCATGCATGCGATCTATGAAATCGAAGTCGTGTTGTCGTCGTGGTATCGTCGTAAAGTTTGTATAGCTTTCCCAATGTCAATTTGTTATCCTCAGGAGTCAACCGACCAGATCGGACTTTTGAAGACGATGCATGCTGATTCAGCCCTCCCTCCCTCCAGCCCTTGCATTCAACGCACCCAAACCGAAAGATGAATTATCATACATCACCCTCCTTATAAAATTACGCTGTCGTCTGTCCGAAGCTTTTCAAGCTCCGCTTCAGATCTCACGTCCGCACCCATGCCGATGTGTCTTCTGTTTTCCCATCTCATTTTGTCGATGTGCCGCTGCTTCTCGGCTTGACTCCTCTCCGATACTTCTCAACTTCGATTCCTTGACGCTCGATTTGGTTCTCTCCCCGCTTTGACCGTCGACATACATAGATGGAATCCGTTGTGCACGCGTTAGCCAAAGTTGTGCTCTTCATCGACTCTGGCACACCGAACAAGAGCTGAAATCACCTCCTCAATTGAAGTGGCGGGCTGCCAAGTAATACCACCGCACTGTTGTATACGAAAAGAAAAAGTGCTGCTCAAGTAGAGTAAATGAGCATGCATGCGTAACATATCGTCGTGTGGTATCGTGTGGTATCGTCGTAAAAGACACCCACTCATCCATCCGCCGAGTCCGAAAATCCAGCACCAGCACTGATCGAGTCCGAATCGGAATAAAAACCACCGCCCACCCTTCCCCTCCCTACTCCGCCCCACCACAGCTTCGCGCAGGTACTCACGAATGGCGCCGGAACATATACATCCCCTTCCTTCCGCCGAACCGGAACCCGCCCGCGCCGCGCGACAGCCCTGGGCTCGGCAGCGCCTCTCTTATCACCTCCGCCTCCCCTAATTCTCCTGCTACATCTGCCTCCACACCGAAAGTACAGTCGAACCCGCCCGGCGTGCCGTCAAAATCATCCTCTACTCCTACCCGAACCCCGTCCCCGCTGGTGACGCGAACGCACTAAACTCCACGCCGGAGTCGCGCAGGGGCGAGTCGGCGTGTGGGAGGGACGGGGAGTGCGGGAAAGATGGGGCGGTCAGGGGCGGAGACGCGAGCGTCGAGCTCGTCGCGCTGGGCTTGCTCTTCGTGCTGCGCTTCGATTTGCCGTTTTGGGTCCGGGCATGCCGATGTAGGCTATCTCTGATACGAAGCAAGAGTCAGCATGAATGCGCAACGAAGGGCGAGGAGAGAAAGAAGATGGAAGAATGAACAAAGAAGGAGAAGAAAACACGGGAACGGAAGAAGGACGAGACAGAATTAGGAATAAGGACGGGGCAGGACACGGCGATGGGACACATAGGAAGAGCAGAAAGAGGGATGACAATGCGTACCTCCTACAGGTTTATACGGCGGCGCTCCACTCCTGCTCCCCCAAGACCACCCGCTCGACCTCGACTGCGACTGCGACCCGCCCACCCCCCCGCGGCGCCAAGCGCGCATACGCCAGCCCGTTGAGGTCCGCTACGCCGTCATCTGTTTGTAGGTGCGCGTCGGGGGCGGGGGCAGAGAGCTGCAGGAATGGCACGGGTATCCCCTGTGCGGCACCGATAGGAGCTCCCCACTCCCGCTCCCAGGGAAGCCCTCCAACTCGGTGGGCGTACGGAGCGTCTCCGCAAGCGCGACGGTCTTGGTCTGTCTCCATGTTGTTTGTGGTGTCCACGCGGCTCTGGGAGGCGGTGAAACGCTGCAGACGTCGCTTCAGCTACGTCGCGCCCGTGGCGCGGCGTCGAGCGCTGCGCGCATGAGGAGGTTGTTCGTACTGTGCTGTGGGCCTCGGGCTTGCTCGTGCAGTGCTTCGAGGCTACGTCTACACCGGTCGCCGCAGTGTTGGGCCGAGCATGCAGCGCCTCGTCCCCGCCCTCGAGCGCCATGCCCCGCGTGCGCCCAAACAGACTCAACGCCCACAGCGCCATGTGTTTCGGCGTGCGCGGCGGCGCCCACCTGCGCCCAGGGGGCCGAGGTGGGAGTGCAAAGAGATGGTGTCGGCGTCGGCTTCGGTGTCGTTGTCCCGCCATCGTCTTCGTCCATGCGCGTGCGGCGGACTGATTCAGGGTCGTATCATCATGGCGTCGATGAAGGGCAGGTCATCTTCGTGAGGTTTCGGTAGGAGGCCAATGGAAAAGACATCCGGTGGGTGATTTGCAAAAAAGGGAAGAGCAGACACAAAGAGCAAGCCGAGATCTTGAGAGCAGTTCCGCAGAGCAGGTCACATCATAACGTCACATCATTGATCGCCAGCGCGGCTTTACCCGGGATTCTTCCTTTCCTTTTTCCTGCGCCCATCCACGCTATTCTGGGGCTGCGGCTTCTCCGTCAGATACGATCACAATTGAGCTAGACTTGGGATCGACGAAGGAATACTCGGAGTGATGTGGGCTCGCTTGGGACTCGCAGCGACGCAGCATCAGGTGGGCTCAAGGCGGGCTCAATTTCAAAAACCATGGCACACGAGGTTCAGAGGGAGACGACGCCGACGACTCTCAGTGTTTAAATTGCCCCATGAACGTCCGCTGCTGCACCTCATCCCAGTTTCGCACACATTTGCCGCCCATATGATCTCGACAGCGCACCACACGATCCCGAGCTGAAAATTTGGACAGAAAACTCTGCCCTGGCGGTCGAAGTTCATCGGAGCGGGTGTCTCAACCCGTTCCTCCTGTCTAGTAATGATATCTGGCTAAATGTCCTCTTCTCCTCCTGCGGAAAAACTCCGGCATCAGCATGTCGGTCCCGCCTGACTTCGTTGTTGCTGGGGTGCCTTGGTTCCTCCTTGTGGTTCATCTGCCCTGTCAGGCAGGCGCGCTTGTGTCTTAAATAGGGCCTCGGGTTTGTGCTTCTGTGAGTGCAGAGTTCTCCATGATTTTCTTTCGTTTTTGTTCAACAATGTATCATGTTTCCAGACGTTGAACCTCCCCGAATGGCGCGAATTCTGTGGAGCAGGAACCACTCCTCTCTTCTTCCTTGTCACCGGCGTGTCACTATTTTCGCTCCGGAGGTCGAATCTCGACACCAATAGTTTTTTCGCATCGGAATCGCAGTCAGGACAGCGCCGCATCTGTGGGGATTGTTTCGGGGAGAGCCTGCGTTGCGGCTTCCCCATCAACTGGCAGCGTGTCCCGGTCCGCGAAGTGAGAGGCTCCCTGAAACCCGACACAGCGACACATCTTTCGAATCCGACACACGTCAGAAGAAATGACACACCATTCAATGCAATTGTGACATATCCGGACCAAGTTGAAATTTTGGATACTGAAATTCAGGAGTTTCGCCAGCCCCCAAGCATCATAGTTTTCACGTTCCCTGTTAGGATCGGCGATTGCGTGATCCAGGACACATAGCGTCTGATCGAGTACGGGTCTCCTGTAGAACCGGATGGAAAATCGAAACTCCGAACTAACAACGACTTTCCCAGAGACAGAAAAAGATTGAGACAATTGAAACTACACGCAGTTGTGAGATGGCTTACTCTGGAGCCGCCAAAGATATCAAATACCGAGATATGGCATGATATAAAATTGAGAGTTGAAAGACTTCGGCATTGCGCGATTCCAGTCCATGCAGATTTCTCATTTTTGGGATTCAAGGAGAGCTATGCAGACGGAACGTTTCGCACTTGCCGTGATTCTACATCAGGTTTGGTAACGGCACTATGGCATGGATCATGGTGGGTCAACAGTAGCACCATAGACCTCGGAGTTGCGGTCAACGCAAATTTGAAACGGGAATAGAATAGGCCGTTGAGTTCGGTGTCTTCTCACTTGTTGTTCGCCGGGAAACAGTGGGTCTAATCCTGGATTGCTTCTTGACCAGTCGTCTTTATTCCACACATTCCTCGACAGAAACTGTCTGTAAAGATTGCTACAATATAATTCCCAAATGTAAACGCCGCGAGTGGCTAAATCTCAGCCCACCTCAGGCTTTCGTGTACACGGATTTTGTGAATGCACAGAGCAAACATTGTTCAATTTCGTGGTATGTTGGCTGGCCGGTACACTCACGCATCTTGATCAGAAATCGTTTCGCTCATTTTACAAACCTTGGGATTTGAATCTCCATTCCGTTTGATAATAAATGTTACAACTCTTGCAAGTCATGAATGATCCGAAGAAATACTTGGATACAATCTTGAAGTTATTTACATATCTACTCGCCAATGTTAGTGAATACAAGCGGTCGCCGGCGCTTCGCGCCGGCTCCCACTTGCTGGACCTAACTAACATAGGTGTTGATGCGAGCTGCGGACGGACAGACAGGCTTAATTTTATACAAGAGCATGCTGGGGCGCTTTGCGCCCCAGCGCTTCGGTTGAAACTAAGAAGCCGAGCAATAAATAAGGGCAGATAGAAGGTCACTGAGGACTTCAAAATAGGTCCCGGCCAGTGGTGCTGGAGCGCTGATAGCGGAGTTTAAAAAGGCTTCGGACAGACAGGCGTAATTTTATAAAGAGGGTGAAATAGGGAGATTATAAATAGGGAGATACCGGAGCAAGTCGGCGCGGAGGCGATCTCGCGCATACGCTACGCACGGGTAATGCGACAGCTAAAATTCATATTACATATATATCTACCTGTCCCCACTCGACGCTCTTCGTTCCGCCCATATCTACGGCCGAGCGAAGAGCGTGCGTACGCTCACTTACATTTACTATTCACTCATACTTGCCATATATATATAGTAACGAGGTCGCCTTTAATGTAGGTACATAATGCATTTGATTCCATCCACATCTACGGCTGAGCGAAGAGAAAACAAGCTCGCCTTTAATCTAGATAATTTAGCCCTGCACATTGTCGGGACCACGGCGCACATCCGCGCCTACCGCACTTCTTCCCCACAGTCGTTACCTCTATCTGCATATCTTGCACTCATTTCTCAACAGCCCATGCTAGCAACTGCAAATAAGGCAGTCGGGAGCAAGGGGGTAAGGAACTAAGCTCTGCTCATTTGTGCGCCACCGGTGGATTAGATTTAACTAAAGAAATAAAGGATGTGCGTAGAAATAGACTAAATGCAAGCACATGGCTATATATGTAAGAAATTAGTCGACTATTATATCGGGTATAGTGCAAAAGAGCCCAGATCTACGCAGGTTCTGCATCACCATACAAGGAGCGGTATTCGTCAGGGAACTGAGCAAGGAACTCGAAGCTGGTATACGTTTGATCGTCATGCACGACACCCCACGGCTTGGGTTTTCACCGTGTTCGAGATCCAAGTCAAGCGCTTGAACGACCTTGAAATCCAGGCGGCTTACCTTCTCCCGGACTCGGGGATAATAACAGGTGCACCCGATGATTCGGCCGACATAATTTTGCCGGGAGGCGCCTCCGAGTGAACAGTGGAGGCTGCCCGCTTCCGTGAAGATAGCGGGATGCGGAAAGGTGTTGAATCATGTGAAGAGGAGCCAGTGGAATTTGCAATAGCCTCGACGATGTGTCCTGCACCAAGGGCAGGATCGCTGTCTGCCGGGAGAGTTGCCATCAACTAAACTTGAACGTACGGCAAACCGACAGTGTACACACAGAATTCCATTGCGACCGATGAGATGGAACTATCGTCTAAATCAACCCAACGGGTGTCGAGAAACAATTGCTGGTTACACGCCCTGAAATCCAGTGTGAATGACTAATGGAACACGGCCAGTCAGTACGGCGAGAGAGGCAAGTGTCCTGGATGCGCCTCATGTCCCGAAAGGTATCAGAAAAAGAGGCCCAGAAGCCGCGCCAACAGCCTCTCGAGCTCATTCATAGGGATAAATGAGCACCGACAAGGTGGAGGAAGTGAGTGATACCTGACGAGTCACGACCAGGTCACGAAGACCAACCAAGTTCAGCCTAGTCTCTCGTAGACAGACACTACAAACGTGAAGAACCTCGTACCTCGGTAGTTTGTAAGTTCAGCCAGACCCTTGGCCGTGTGTCGGGTTTCATGAATGACAGCTTCTGACATGTGTCGGATTTAAAAGATGTGTCGCTGTGTCGGCTGTCCTATATCCTCGCGAACTGAGCATAGCAGAAGTTTTCGACCCTAGAGCATGTCAGAATTAGGGAGGCCTGGTAAGGAATCGGTAGCGGTGGCAAGCACTGGTCCCCTACTCTCCATTCATATAACCTCACTTGACCTCCTCTTGAATTAAGTTCTTCGTAAGTTTGTAGTTCAATTCAAGTCCATAATTGTTTTGTGGTGGTTGGACAATATGCTCAATTTTGACAATCGGTTGGGAATGGCTAAAGGCAAATTGGGTATGTTGCTTTCACCTCTCGAATTTTCCCAAGGCATTTTATTGCGGAGGTTGGGTGATATGCTTGATTTTGTTTCGGCTGTACAATTTCGGACTGGGAACCTGGCCACCTTAGAGGTTTTGGCCTCTCAGCAGCTGTGGCAAGCAACTTTCCCAGTGACTATGAGCTCAGGATGACGGGTGCACAAAATATATCTAGCTTCAACATATTCCGACTTCCGAAGATGGATCTCTCCATGTTCTATTGCAATCTGATGGTCAAGGGTCCCATCAGCCAGACCACAGACTCCAAGAATCACTCTGCTTCTGTGTAGTTGGTCTGCACTCTGCTTGAAATTACCTAGGGATGTCAAACACGTAGCTTCAATCCACAGTGCTCTTGCTTCATTATACAAATTTGCAGACAATTGGGATAGCCTCTGTGCTTCACTGGCATGTACTTGGGCACTATAATGCTCTCCGGTGATCGATTGGAGTTGAGCCATGTTTGCCAAAGCATCAGCCTCGTGGCTGCTGTCTGGACACATCCTTGCCACTTTTAGTGCCCTTTGGTAAAATTGCATAGCTTGAGGTGGATCATATTTGAAGTCGCGGAAATAGGTACCCACTGCAGTGTAGAATTTGGCTAAGATGGGGCCATATTAAATTATGAGGGCCAGAGAAGGAAGAAGACTCACATTCAAGGAGAGGATTGTTGACAAGTTCAAGAATACTTATTCCCTGAGTTATCATTTGGTCCATATCAAAGGTGGGGTAGTAGTTGGATGAATGCACAACTTGGGTCATAAATTGAATCTTCAGCTGGTGGTCACCCAGTCCAGGTACAATGGGTTGAACCTGCTCTATCAGTGTCAAGGCACCACGTCCAGACATTCTGTAGAATGAGCACAGTGTTGATATGCTGTAGATGGTGTACCTGAGATCTAAAGCCTTGTCATATAACCCCCGTTGTAGCACTTCTTGGAAATTTGCGAGATTCTGGGTTATTTGATTAATCATGGGCCCCTTCTGCTGTCCATTATGCTTGTTGAATAACTCCAAAGTGCATATAACAGCTTGTGGAGACATTTCACAAGGGCTGTGGATGGAGGCAAGAACTGCCGGACATGTTCTCGTACAGGCATTAGTGACCTAAGTCGCCGGTTGCTGTCCTGATATGCTAGTGATGTGGCGAGTAACACAGATTTGCAACTGAGAATGTTGGGAATTGGAAGTTTGCTTTGGACCAGTTGAGCATCAGAGATTCCATCAGGGAGAATTGAGAGAAGGCTCAACAATTCCTTGCTATTGGATGTGATTCGAGGACTGGAATGGGAGAGCTTAATGGATGCATCCAAATTAGATTTTCGGTCATAGCCTATGGAGAGCAGTGCTGTCCTCTCAGTGTCCCATCGAGCTAAGACATTTGAAAGACCCTCATGGTCAGACAAATGAGCAATGAGGTCTACCACTAGGGGCATATTATCTGTGAATTGGAGGATTTGCGCTATCTCCTCCTTTCCGTAGACATTATCTGTAATCTCCATAAAGGTTTGCTGTGCGGCTTCAGCTGACAGAGGTTGGAGTGGCAATAAGAATGGGTGAGTCCAGTGGACTTTGGCAGGCCTCTCTGCTCCTCACATGGTAATCTGCTGGAGGTTAGAGACACAAAAAACGAACCACTGGCCAGACATACTATGAGTGCAAGGTGGTTCAATGTTGTGAGCAGTGCAAGGAATTCTTCAATTCCACCTTGGGACTGCATTGGTTCCCATACTGTTTCAAGGTTGTCCAAGACCAGAAGACAAGATGGTCTGCGTGACAAATACTGAACAACAGGTCGTGTGACATCGGTTCCTGGCTTCAGCCCAACATGTAGTCCAATGAGGGCAGCAAGTTCAATGCTAGTTGCAGATTCTGCACTGACAAAAAATCTGTCTTCAAATTTTGCAGTAGTGTCTGGATGGTGTAAGACCACTCTTGCAAGGCTTGTCTTCCCCATTCCACCTCCCCCAAGAATAGCTATTCTGGGTGACTCCTGGCTCAGCATTTTCATGATGTTCTCCACCTCCAATTCACGACCATGAAAGATCTTGGGCTTTGAGGGCAACATTGAAAATGAAGTTGAGCTTGCAAGAAAGGGTAAGAAAGATTCTATTGACAGATAGGGTGCAATACCTATGTTTGGAGTCATTTAGACCCAGATAAACCTGTCTTACATTGAGTTGGGGGTGAACAGGCTGTGAACTGTGTACCCACCGATGATCTGTCTGATGTTGTACTGCCATCAGACAGGGTCTGAATGAGTTCAAGTAACTCCTCATGCATGCACTGGGTGGTTTCCTTTATGACACCAATTTCACTGATCATTGCAGGCCCAGTGGCAATCTGAGCACAGTTAATCACCCTTTTGTAAGAAAAATCTCCATATAGATCACACATCAAAGACTTCTGTAGCTTGGGCTAATCCTGCATGACAACCTTGGAGTAGGTTCTGCATTTCATTATGACGAAGCAGGTGCTTCAGTTTATTTCCATCCTGTTGTGCCTTGAGAAAGGCATATATCTTGTGAAGAGTTCTAGAGAAGTAGGTCATTCAGCCATTATCTCCTGACTGGATCCAACCTACTCCATGAACTTTCCAATGTTGTCCAGCATTGCGGGAGCTAGGGATTCAACTGTTTCCGACTTCAGGTAGAGACTGATAATTGCATACAGGACTGGATGAATGTTCTCCATCAGCTGAGCACATTCATTTTTATTCCGTTTCACACTCTATGCCTTCCTGTAAGTCCCTCAATTTTGAATATTCACCTGAGCCATGCTAATCAAGGATTCAATGGTATTTGCAATGGGCTTAATAAATGGCGGCCCAAATGCATCATCCAGCTCCTTAAGAAGTGTTAGGGTAGGGGTCAAGTATTCTACAATGTTGGTGACACAAATTTCAGTGAGGGTGGATTGGCGAGACATCTTGGGATAGGGATCAAAAATGGGGCTTTCATGTTATACGCGTCCCCCCGCAGCAGTGTCCCTGTCAGAGTTACCATTCTTGGGTCGAGTGCTATGTGCGTGCACTGCCTTGTTGAATGTACCTGTAGCGTACTTTGTTGCTAGGTGCATTTATTCCGGTTCATGTTCCTGTTCCTTCCGGCTGTGTCCGCCATTGATTAATTATGAGATAGGGATAAAAATGGGGCTTGCATGTTATATGTGTCCCCCCCGCGGCAGTGTTCCTGCTTGGGAAATTGATTGCCCATCCAACTCAACTGCAAGGTGTGGAAACATTCCCAAAACCCGGTTACCTATACCAACATCACCATATTCATCTCCCCACCATTGACTTCTGTCGTTGATATACATAAACAGACTCAATTGGACCTTGTGTGATTCATGATCTGAGAGAAATAGGGGTAACAATATGTCCAGCGGTGCCGAAACAAGACGGAAGAAGTTTGTGTCCGCTCGCGGCCGTGTCACGATTGAACTCGAACCATCACAATAACACAATTATCTCGGAGACTTAGACGGTTTCAAAGTATTTATTTAAGGGACAGGTACGGGACCGGCACAGTTACGGGTACGGTACGGCTACGGGTTCTGCGGGTTGACAAAACCAGACAGGAATTCGAGTAATTGTGAGTCCGGTTTGGAGATGTCTCTTCATTTCCCACCGCCTTTATCGGTTCCCTTGTCAAGCACCCAGAATCCAACCCAACGTTTTATTCTCCTAGCTTCGAAGTCATGACACATAAATCTGTGTCAGGCCGAACCAATCGTGTTCATTGGGAAACCGAGAATAATCCGTTGAATTGTCTTCCTTCCACTCGACTTTCAATCGACGTGCCCATAACTGTGGCCACACATTTTGGACGTTCGGGTTCCAGGCTCTAGAAGAACCAACACACCCAGCTAGCCAATCTGCCATTCGCTGTTGCATTTCGTCCGCCCACTGGCGGGCTTTCAGCGTTTCCTCCAACGCTTGTTTGTATCCGAGTCGCTGGGGCGGTCGACGCACCCATGGCCAGCCGAGAGATGAGTTACCCTTGCCCGCATACATATCTAAGTAGAAGGGAAAATAAAAAATGCTAGAATAGTAGAGTAGATGAACATGCATGCAAGCCGACCTAAGAAATCAAAATCGAAGTCGTAACGTATTGTCGTGGTATCGTGTGGTACTGAATCCTCCGCAGTGGGAGTCCGAATGAACATCCAGCACCGAGTCCGAAGCAAACCACCACACCATACCGGAATAAATAGCCTCCCGCCCTCCTCCCCGCCCTCCCCCTCCCCCTCCTCTTACTCAAAACCCACCCTTCCCCATCCCTTCCCGCCCCCATTCCCGAACCGGAACCCGCCCCCGCCGCGCGACAGCCCTGGGCTCGGGAGCGCCTCTCGCACCCTTACCACCTATGCCTCTCCCTCCCCTACTTCTCCTGCTAAGTCCGCCTCTGCGCCCAAGCTCGAGTTGAATGTAGAGCCGGTGTCCTGTCAAAGTCATCCCCTTCCCTGACCCCGCTGGTGAACGCACCGAACTCGACGCCCGAGTCGCGCGCCGGGTGCGCAAAAGACGGGGAGTGCGGGACAGACGCGGAGGCGGAGCTGGACGGCGGCGAGACGTGGAGCTCGTCGCGCTCGACTTTTTAGGTCGGGCATGCTGACGTAGGCAACTTCTACAACGGCTTCGAGTCAGCATCAATGCTCAGACGAACAAAGGACGAGGAGAGTAGGAAGGTGGAAGGGGAAGGAAGAAAATGTAGGAAGGGATGGGATGGAATGGGATGGAATGGGATGGAAGAAAGAAAGAACGAGAAGAAGAAGGAAGACGGGGAAGGAAGGAGGAAATGAAGGAAGGAAGGGCAAGACAATGCGTACCTTCCGCAGGTGAATACGGCGCCCCACTCCCGCTCCCCAATGACCGCCCGCTTGACCTCGACTGCGACTGCGACCAGCCCGCCCCCTCGGCACGAAGCGCGTATACGCGTTGAGGTCCGCTGCGTCCTTATCCTCTGCCGCCTACAGGTACGCCAGGGTATCTCCATCCGGCAGCCGCAGGAACGGCGCGGGTATCGCTTTGTGCGGCGCCGGTGGGAGCTCCCCACTCCCAGGGAAGCCCTCGAACTCGGTGGGCGTACCTGGTGCTTCCACGAGCGCAGCGGCGAGCCGGCGCATCTCCTTGCGTACTTTGCGGTGCGCGCAGCGGTGCTCCCGTGGGAGGCGATGGAACGTCTCGCGGCGCTGACGTCCTTGCGCGGCGTCGGCCCCGCGTCGAGTGCCGTGCGCGCGAGGAGGTCGTCTGTGCTGTGGGTGTGTGCGGCGCTCCCCCGACGCTTACTCGTGCGGTGCTCCCTGCGGCGGCGGCGTCAGTAGAATTGGGGCTTACGTGCGCATGCGCATGCAGCGCCTCGTCCCCGCCCTCGAGCGCTACGCCGTGCGCGTCCGAACAGACTAAACCCCACAATGTTTCGGCGTGCGCGGCGGCATGCACCTGCGCCCCGGGGGCCGAGGTGGGAGTGCAAAGAGAGGGTGTCGGCATCGGCTGCGGCGTCGTTGTCCCACGATCCGTCTTCGTCTGCGCGCGCGCGCGGCGGAGGGATTCACCGTCGCATCATCATGGCGCTGACGAAGAGTAGGTCATCTTCCGGTGGAAGTGAGGGAAACCCATGGAAAAGACACTCCGTGGTGGATTTGAAGGGAAAGGGAAAGGAGCACATAAAAAGCAAGCCAAGATCTAAGAGAGCAAACTTGGAGGAGTTCCGCTGAGAAAGCAGGTCACAACGTCACATCATTGATCGACAAATCAGCACGGCTTTGCCCGAGACTCTCCCTTTAAATTTTGCTTCAGCCATCCACGCTACTCTCGGGCTCCGGCTTCTCCGGCTTCTCATCAAATACGATCACAATGGAGCTGAGCTTGGATTCGACGAACGAATACTCAGATTCATATGGGCTGTGTGCTTGCCACGCACGGCGCGCAACCTTCAGGCGGGCTCAATTTCAAAGCCATGGAACCTATCGGGCAGCGAGTGGGAGACGACGACGACAGCAAATGCTATCTCAGTCTTGAAACTGGGCCACCAACGTCCCCCGACCCCGCGCCCCATCCCAGTTTCGCGGAGAATTGCTACCGCATATGACCTCGACGGCGCACCGCGTGATCCCCAGCTGAAGCTTTAGGCCGAAAGCCTTCCTCTGGCAGTAGAAGCGGGTGTTTCAACCCACTCCTCCTCTAGCATCGGGATCTTGCTAAATTCTTTTGCTCCGGCGAGAATACTCCAGCGCCGGCATGTCCGTCCCACCTGTTGCCAAGGCGCCTTTGCTCCTCCTTATGGTTCATCTGTTCTGTGACGCACGCTTGTGCCTGCCTCAAATGGGGCCTCAGCATTTTACTTACTTTCGTGGACGAGGAGTTCTCCCTGATTTTCTTTCTTTTCGTTGACTAATGAATTATGTTTTCAGAAGTTTAATGTCGCCGAATGATGCAAAAAAGTCTGTTGGGCAGGAACCACTCAGCTCTTCTTCCGTGTCTCGGTGAAAATTTACTGACCCGTTTTGGTGGATGTGGTGGAATTTACAGGGGTCACAAAATTTACTGTCCCGTTTTGGTGGATATGGTGGAAGCATTCCGGGTCACAAAATTGCACTGACTCCATTTTGGTGGATGTGGTGGAAGTTTTTATAAGGGTAACAAATTTACTGACCTGCTAATGAAGGGTCAATAAGGGTGGTGGAAGCAGTGGAAAGTGGTGTTTCTGCCAAAATTTGGCGCGGATGGATGTCGTGGAGGTGTTTCCATGGAACTCAATTTTCCCTGAAATACCAGGCAACGTTCGTGTATAGTCTTGCCTGGTATATCAGGCGGTGGGTGGTGTCTACAAGTGTGTCATCAATCCCATTTTCGTGAGCTGCTTCGTCGTTGAAGTCGTCTCCCAGGCCATCATCATCATAACTATCATCCTGGAGTGTGTGCTTGCGACAATCAGAAGTCTTCCTGACTTTTTTGACACGTGAAATAAAATCCCAAACACAAGTATTATCAAGTTCTTTACCTCACTTCTGATAGTCCACCAACTGACTCCCAGTAGACACCAAATTACCATCTTGATCCACAGAAACACGAATTTCGGTATCATCGCCGTCAATGCTCACTTCATTCTCTTGGGGCTGAATTTCTGACAGGTCATTGAGAAACAGTAGGTTGTCATCGTCATTGTCCTCACTCTCGGTATCCTCGCCATCTGGGGCTGGAACTCTTGGGGCAACGGATTCAGCCTCAGGGCTGTCATTTTTTTCACGGATGCCCTCAGCTGGTTCCAGGTCGGCAGCATCTGGATCTGTTTTTTTCGCAGGGTAACACTCAGGACTTGGTAGCTCCTTGTTGATGAATGATTCAAATGCCGTCCAATACAGGTTCCGATATGAATGGCTGGTGAAGTGATCCTCGAAATCCATAAGGTAAGATGCAACTTGCTGGCCGGCAAGCTCTCGCTGAGATATCATGGCATACACACACTTCTGAAGCATCTTTTTGGCACGGACTGTTCAGTCTGTCTCAAAAGGATCAACATGTCCAAGTTACTTCACAGGGAGCTCGAGCATAGAAAATGCAACATGGGTCTTGAGTTGGGACTAGGTAATATAATCTGTAATATAATAAAGAATCCCCTTCGCAGACGCACCCGAACTAATGAACTTTATGTCCATGTTGCAGCGGATTGCCTCAATCATCGTCGCGTTGAAATTGTTAACCAAGCCATCGAGGCATCTCAGGGAAACTTCACCAGTCTCAGGATCAAACGAGCTTTCTGCTTTGAAATTATCTTCGTGAAGGTCAAATCTACAGGTCTTCGGCTCTGGTGGACCGCGCCAATATTTAAAACATGTTTTGGAATGTTCATGACTCTTGACATTTTGACACAAAATTGTGCCGAGTTGCTGACAACTGGTGAATGAGAAGGAACTGAATTGCTTCTGTCAATAATGGGAATGCCACGGACCGAGCAAGGATGAAGGTTATTTGACGGGACATTGACTGGCGGGTGCGGCTCAGTTGGAATTGAATTCGAAATTGTGTCATCCAGAAAGGCCAATAGACGTTTACAGAAATCGGTGTCCAAAGAATCAGAGCTAAGAGCCCTTTTCTTGATTTCATTTGGGTTCAAGCCCCCGTGCACCCAGACCAGCATATGACAATGTAAAGTGCCTCGTCCTTGAGCCTCGACGCAGCTGTAGTAAGCATTCACCACACCAAGAATTCCGCCTTCTAATTTTCTTTGGTCAGGATCAAATCCTAGCAATGCCGAGATGAATGCCTTCATGTACACGTTGAAAAATCGAGCAGCAACAATCAAGTACCGACTGATCCCAGTAATTAGCAAGGAATCGACATCAATCTCTGAGCCTGCTAAGAACTTGACAATAGGATTGTAGACATCGGCCGGGTTGATTGTAATGTAGAAGCTTGGCAGGCCCTTTTCAACCATAAGACCACGAATCTCATTTCGCATATTAACTCGGGCGGCAGATGAACCGGGTACGGAAGCAGTCACGGAATTCACTTGCTTCAGAAGATTCAAAACCTTACGTTCTTCCTCGTTCTTGGGAGATACTGATTGGCCATTTGCAGCACGTTCGGCAATCTTTTCGACAACGTCTGGGGATAAAGAAGCAAACTGCGAAGCAACGGAAGAGAAATTAGCTTTTTTGACTTTGAGGGATGTCTGTAAAAGCATCTCCCGGCGCTGTAGAATGTTGAACGCAGTGAACAGGAAAGAAGGATGCTCCTGGAACCGCTGATCCGTGAGACTGAGCAAGTGTTTAACATG
The DNA here is from genome assembly GCA_029378375.1 of Mycena olivaceomarginata. Taxonomy (NCBI): domain Eukaryota; kingdom Fungi; phylum Basidiomycota; class Agaricomycetes; order Agaricales; family Mycenaceae; genus Mycena; species Mycena olivaceomarginata. The sequence goes on along the minus strand of JARKIC010002136.1, from coordinate 16,454 downwards.
CCGCTTCAAAGACACAACGGCGGGACATTTGACATCCTCAGGCCCACCGATACCATATGGGAAAAGGGTGGGATAGATCATTGGAAGCAAGTTGCCATCTTGCTTGAACTCATTGGCAGGTTCGCGATCATGAGGGATCTGAATGTAGCCTCTGCCCTTCTTTTTCTTTCACATGGCGTAAGGCAGCTGCTCGGAGCTCGTTGGAAGAAGCGTGGCAATCGACGTCTGTAATTATCACATTTTGGAATGGGATAGTTGCAGAAGAGCTATTTGGTTCGGAAGCCTTTTCAGGAGATGGGGGTGGCATCATACCGGGCAGTCGATGCTTCGTTTGCTGCGCTAGGTCGGATATGTTCAATTGAGAAGGGTAGAACGGGATTGAGCTCGAGCTGTCGCAGACATTCCTCAGTCAAGGCGACTCCCTTATAAAATGGATTGTGAACTTTAAGCCACTGAAGGGTGGTCCAGACACGATTGGCATTCACCGCGAGTGGTTTGGCATGCTCTCGGAGCCATTGGGTCTTTGGAGGGGATGACACGGGGGACACAATATCTTCAACGGCGGGTGGGAGAGTCAGAGCAAGCTGCGACGGTTGCTGGTGGTAGATGATAATGTGGCCCTTGACCCCGCGCTGAGTTGAAGCGAGCACAAGATCTTGATTTTCCTCCTTCAATTGAATAATCCAACATTATGAGCGGCATCGGGCAATCATTGCTTCTTCAATTACGGTGAGATTCTTGAGTCCTTCCGGAACAGGACCGAGGAAATTTCTGTTGGCCAGCGATAAAGGAGGCAGTTTGTTGCGCCTCAGGCATGAATGGCAACTGGTACAAAGGGACAGTGTTGGGGCACCGCTGTCGGGAAACAAAACACCATCGGGGTCAACAAGTAGATCACGAAGAGGGCCTTCATCATAGGGCATGGCGGGTGGTACACAGCTTGGATTAAGCGACTTGTACGTGTCGAGACATAGAGCTTCATTTGGGTCCAGATCAGGCCTTCGAAGAACATGCGAGTCAAAGTCGGCCAATGATAATGTGCAGTGGCTGCGGAGAGGTACCGATTCGCCACATGATGCACAGGTAAAGGTCGCAAGCGCTTCCGAAGAAGTTTGTTCACGGAAAAGATTGATGGTCTTGTCTTTGAGCGAAGGGGGAACCATTTTGGCCAAGACGTAATTATTTCTTCTAACTCGTGTTCGTGACATGCCTGGGCCTCGGCCTTTTCAATTTGGATGTTGTCTCCCCGTCTTTCCGCTCGCTTACCCCTGCGCAATTGGACGATGTGGTCACGAAGCTTCTTAGGTCCCGAAAACGCTTCCGAATGATTGTAATCAATGTTCAAACTAGTGAGGAGGCGCCGCAAAGGATTCAAAGTAATTTTGCTACCACTGAGGGCGGTCAGAACATGAACTTGAAGGTCGGGATCAATTGAATTTGCGTGCCATTCCTCACATACATCTGCACAGTCCGGGAGCGAGACTTCAGGAGGAAGAGGATTTGGCGAGTGTGACTGAGAAAACTGTGCACAGCAACCCAAAATTATATGAGCCGTGATTTCATCTCGTATATAGTCAACCGTGGGTTTGGAAGGAAGCTGGATACGATGGAACGCAGCAATGGCAATCAATACAGGCTTGTGATGACTTTCAAAGGAAATGATGGTGATGCATGATCAGCACAATACAGATGTAATGTGATCAACACCGGGACAAATATGGTGTATCATATACGTAATTGGTCACTTTAGGGTCGGGTTGCTTCTTCGGCTGTGTTCAGGCAGACTGAGAAGGGCTCCCTGCAAATAAAATCTTCCTCCAGATGAATATAGTGTAATTAGTATAGGGTCACATCAGCGGTTGGGTTGCTTCTTCAACTGTGTTGAGGCAGATGGGCTGCTAGCGAATAATCTTCATTTGTTTTTGACCACCAGACAGTGACCTCGTACAGTATGATCTTCTCAACTGCTGGCGGTTTGGACAGAACTGTCTTAGAAAATGTATATAAATTAAATAAATAAAAATTCAGTATATCCAAGTTACATAAATACAAGGCAGAAGTAAAAAAGAACAGGGTTTAGCATGGGGTTGTCTCAGAGGTAGAGAAAACACCTTCTGGGGAAGGATCAGGACATACAGCTTCAACCTCCTGAATCTCAGATGTTTCTCTGTTCAGTGCATGATCCAACACACGTAAAGTGGTGAATTGCAGCAAAGATTTCTGGTGAGCTTTTTCTACAGTTGAAAGCCTGACATCAATTTGAGCCACATCTTTGGCCTGCAATGACCGCTCAAACAGTGGGCGGGCTGTTGTCCAGAAGCCAATTGCCTTTGAGGTATGACCTTGCTCATTTGCTAGGTCTCCCAGACGAACCATGCATTGTGCCCGGCTGTGATGTACATCCATGTGGGTGAATCCCTCCAAGGCCACTATATAGAGATTGGTAGCTGTTTCATCGTCTTTGGTGGCAAGGAACACATCTCCCAGAAAAAGAAATGCTTTGTGGAGTTCCAATTTGTCTTTTGATTTGTATGCACGTCCACAATACATCACTGGCCATCTGGTGTGCCATTCAGATGCTGGCCAAGCTCTGATATCTGCGAGTCTTCCCCAGCAAAATAATTCAATCTGACAGGCTTGTCCATAGAGGGAAGTGAGACTCTCTTTGAATTTGACCTTTGCTATCTCAAACCTTCCTTCTGTGAGGTCACCTTCAGCCTCAAACATGCAACAGTAGATACTGTATTCCCCGACAGTACGAGTGCTTAAAATGTGTTTTGCTTGGTTTAAATTGAGGGATGCAGCTTGGGTATCTCCACAAATTGTGGCAATATGTGCAATATTGAGAAGGGATAATATATAGGAATGGGTGTTTTGCTCAGGAGAATTGGTTTCAACTATGTGATTGTAGATATTTCTGGCTTCAGCATATTCCGACTTCAGTAGATGGATCTCTCCCTGTGATATTGTAATGGAATTGTCCAGGTACCCATCAGCCAGGCCACAGATACCAAGCATCACTCTGCTTCTATTCATTTGGTCTGCACTCTGCTTGAAGTCACCTAGAGATAAAAAACACATTGCTTCAATCCACAGTGCTCTTGATTCATCATACAAATTTGCTGAAAATTGAGATAGCTTCCGTGCTTCGCTGGCGTGTGCCCAGGCAGTACGATACTCTCCAATATGTAATTGGAGCCAAGCAATGCTCATCAAAACATCACACTTGGGGCCGTTTTCTGGGCACATCTCTGCTAATTTGAGTGCTATTTGGTAAAATTGCATGGCTCTAGGTATATCAAATCTAGAGTGGTGGAAATAGACACCTGCTTTAATGTAGAATTTGGCTAAGATGGGTCCATATTAAATTATGATGGCCAGAGAAGGAAGAACACTCACATTTAAGGAGAGGATTGTTGACAAGTTCAAGAATACTTATTGCCTGAGTAATCATTTGTTCCCTATCAAAGGTGGGGTAGTAGGGTGAATGCACGACTTGGGTCATAAATTGAATCTTCAGCTGGTGGTCATCCAGTGCAGATACAATGGGCTGAATACGCTCTATCAGTGCCAAAGCACCACGTCCAGTGATCCTGTAGAATGAGCACAGTGTTGATATGCTGTAGATGGTATCTCTGAGATCTAAAGCATTCCCATATAACCCCCGTTGCAGGACCTCTTGGAAATTGGCCAGATTCTGGGTTATTCGATTCATCACAGGCTGCAGTTGCTCTCCATTATACCTCATGTATAGCTCCAAAAGTGCATAGAACAGCTTGCGAAGACATTGCACAAGGACTGTGGATGGAGGCAAGAACTGCTGGACATGTTCTCGCACCGGCATCAGTGACCTAAGTCGCCTGTTGCTGTCCTGATATGCTAGTGATGTGGCAAGTAACATGGACTTGCAACTGAGAATATGGGGAATTGGAAGTTTGCTTTGGACCAGTTCAGCATCAGAGAGTCCATCAGGAAGGATTGAGAGAAGGCTCAATAATTCCTTGCTATTGGATGTGATGCGAGGACTGGAAAGGGAGACCTGAATGGATGCATCCAAACTGGATTGTCGGTCATAGCCCACAGAGAGCAGTGCTGTCTTCTCAGTGTCCCATCGAGCCAAGACATTTGAAAGACCCTCATAGTCAGACAAATGAGCTATGAGGTCTACTGCTAGGGGCATATTATCTGTGAATTGGAGGATTTTCTCTACCTCCTCCTTTCCATAGATATTATCTGTAATCTCCATGAAGGTTTGCTGTGCAGCTTCAGTTGACAGAGGTTGGAGTGACAATAAGAATGGATGAGTCCAGTGGACTTTGGCAGGCCTTTCTGCTCCTCGCATTGTAATCTGCCAGAGGTTAGAGACACAAAAGTGAACCACTGGCTGGACATACCACAAGTGCAAGATGCTCCAAGGCTGTCAGCAGTGCAAGGAGTTCTTCAATGCCACCTCGGGATTGGATTGGTTCCCACACTGTTTCAAGGTTGTCCAAAACCAGAAGACAAGACGGCTTGCATGACAAGTACTGAACAACAGTTCGTGTGAGATCAGTTCCTGGCTTCAGCCCAACATGTAGTCCAATGAGGGCAGCAAGTTCAATGCTGTTGGTTGCAGATTCTGCACTGACAAAATATCTGTCTTCAAATTTTGCAGAAGTGTCTGGATGATGTAAGATTGCTCTTGCAAGGCTTGTCTTCCCCATTCCACCTCCTCCAAGAATAGCTATTCTGGGTGACTCTTGGTTGAGCATTTTCATGATGTTCTCCACCTCTGATTCACGACCATGGAAAATCTTGGGTTTTGAGGGCAGCATTGAAAATGAAGTTGAACTTGCAAGAAAGTGTAAGAAAGAGTTCATCAATAGATACGGTGCAATACCTGTGTTTGGAGTCATTTGAACCTAGATAAACCTGCCTCACACTGAGCTGGGGAGTGAATAGGCTGTGAACTGTGTACATACTGATGACCTGCCCGATGTTGTACTGCCATCAGACAGGGTTTGAATGAGTTCAAGTAACTCCTCATGCATGCGCTGGGTGGTTTCCTTTATGAAACCAATTTCGCTGATCATTGAAGGCCCAGTGGCAATCTAAGGACAGTTAATCACCCTCTTGTAAGAAAAATCTGAATATAGATCACACCTCAAAGACTTCTGTAGCTTGGGCTAATCCTGCATGACATCCTTGGAGTAGGCTCTGCATTTCATTATGACGAAACAGGTGCTTGAGCTTGTTTCCATCCTGTTGTGCCTCAAGAAAAACATATATCTTGTGAAGAGTTCTGGAGAAGAATGAAGTTCATCAACCACTATCTCTTAACTGGATCCAACCTACTCCATGAACCTCCCAATGTTGTCCAGCATTGCAGGAGCCAATGATCCAACTGTTTCAGAATTCAGGTAGAGACCGATAATTGCATACAGGACTGGATGAATGTTCTCCATCAACTGAGCACATTCATTTTTATTCCATTTCACATTCTATGCCTTCCTGTGAGTCCCTCAATTCTCAATGTTCATTCTTTCTTACCTGAGCCATACTAATCAAGGATTCAAGGGTATTTGCAATGGACTTGATAAATGGGGGCCCAAATGCATCATTCAGCTCCTTGAGAAGTGTTAGGGCAGGGGTCAAGCACTCTACAATGTTGGTGACACGAATTCCCTTGAGGGTGGATTGACGGGGCATCTTGAGATAGGGATCAAAAATGGGGCTTGCATGCAGCATGTTAACTTATATGCGTCCCCCAGCGGCAGTTTCCCTGCCAGCGAAAATGATTGCCCATTCAACTCAATTGCAAGATCTTTCTGTTCATCAGCACTTCATCTCGACTCCGTCTGCCTCCTTTTGTTGGTTGTGGGAAACATCGCCAAAACCCGGTTACCTGTATCAACATCAGCATACTTATTCATCTCGACTCTATCGACTTCTGCCGCCGATATCCATAAACAGATTCAGTTGGACCTCGTGTGATTTGTGATCCAAACGAAATATGGGCGACAATGTCCAGTGGTGTGGCGACAAGACGGAAGAAGTTTGCATCAGCTTGCGGCCGTATCGTGATTGAACTCAGGGCCATGATTCTCGATGCAGTTGGGTAGCGACAGATTCTTCGGGCCCCTTCCAGCTTGGATTTCAGCTTGTATTCCATCAGCATGCGGGTCTAGGCCCTGTACGGTTTCAAAGGTTTTCTTGCGGGACGGGTACAGTATACGGTGCGGGTACGGTGCGGGTACGGGTACGGTACGTTCAAGTAATTGTGAGTCAGGTTTGGAAATGTCTCTTCATTTCTCACTGCTTTTATCGGTCTCTGTGTCAAGCACCCAGAATCCAACCCAAAGAATTGTTTTCCTGGCTTCGATGTCATGACACATCAATACGTGCCACATCGTGTTCATTGGGAACCCGAGTTTTAAGAATGATCATTCGATTGTCTTCCTTCCTTCCGCTCAACACGTTTGGACGTTTGATTCCCGAAGAACCGATACCCGCTAGGCTTGGATTCCGCCTACAGTACTCCCTCCAATCCCTGTTTGGTATCCGAGTGGCTTGGGCGATGGACGCATCCACGGCCACCCGAGAGATGAATTACGCTTGCCCAGATCCATCCGTATAGAAAAGAAAATATTAGGCTAGATTAGAGTAGCTGAGCATACATTCAAACTATAAAATTGAAATTATATCGTCGTGGTATCGTCGTAAAAAATCCCTGTCACCTATGTCGATCCCGGGTATCCAGATTCAGTCATCTATCCGCCGAGTCCGAAAATCCTGGAGCGAGTTCGGTGCAAACCGCACCGATTAAATACTCACGACACTCACGAATGGCGGCGGAATAAGTCAAAACCCACCCGTCCCCATCCCCTTCCCGCCGCCCCCGCCGCCATTCCCGAACCGGAACCCGCCCCGCGCGACAGCCCCGGGCTCGGGAGCGCATCTCTTACTACCTCCGCCTCTCCTGCATCTCCTGCTACGTCCGCCTCCACGCCAAGCTCATCCGGGAAAGTGGAGAGCCCGCCCGGCGTGCCGTCAAAGTCGTCCTGCGCGACAGCGAACGCGCCGAACTCGACGCCTGAGTCATGCGGGAAAGATGGGGAGTGGGGGAAGGATGTCACGTAGGGCGGCGGCGAGGCGAGCGTCGACGAGGTGGCGCTACATTTTGACTTGGTGGCGTGCTTTGACTTGCTCTTTTTGAGCCTGGGCATGCCGACGTGGGCAGTTTCTGCGTGTGTACAAGTCAGCCGACGTCGAAGGACGAGGGGGAAGGGATAGGAAAATATAGGAAGGGATGGGGGATGGGATGGAGGACGGACGAAAGAGAGAAATGAGAAGAAAGGGACGGGACGGGGTGGGGGAGGAGGAGGCTTTGACGGTGCGTACCTCACACAGGTGAACACGGCACTTTACTCCCGCTCCCCGACGACCTCTCACTCGAGCGCGACTGTGACTGCGACCCACCCATCCCCCACGGTGCCAAGCAGGCGTACGTCAGCCCGTCGGGGTCCGCTGCTGCGTCCTCGTCGTCTTCTGCGTGTACTTGTGGGTGTAGGTGCGAGTCCGGGGCGGGGGCGGAGAGCTGAAGGAACGGCACGGGGATCCCTCTGTGCACCTGCACCTGCAACGGCTCCCCACTCCCACTCCCGAGGAAGCCCTCGAACTCGGTGGGCGCACCCGGCGCCTCCGCGAGCGCGGCTGCGAGCCGGCGCATCTCCGTGCGTGCCTTACGGCGCGCGTGGCGGTCTTTGATCCGTCTCTACATTAGTGTCAGCATAGGCAGTAGAGCGCCGCGCGACATGCGCGGCCCTGACGTCCTTGAGCTGTGTTGTGTCGGCGCCGCATCGAGCGCCGCCCACGCGAGGAGGTCGCCCGTGCTGCGCTTGCTCCTGCGATGCTTCCGAGCGGCGGCTGCGGGCGCAGCGTGCCGCGCATTGTCGACGCCTTCGCTTCTCGCCCGCCCAAAGAGACTGAACCCTAAAGCGCCACGTGTTTCGGGGTGCGCGGCGGCGCGTGCCTGCGCTCCGGAGGCCGAGGTGGGAGTGCAGCGAGATGGCCCCAGAGCTTTTCTGCGCGCGCGCGGCGGACTGATTCAGAGTCGCATCATCATGGCGCCGATGAAGGGCGGGTCATCTTCGAGGTTTCGGTAGGAATCCGATGGAAAAGACATTCGGTGGTTCAGTTGAAAGGAAAGGGAAGAGCGGACACAAAAAGCAAGCCGAGATCTAAGGAGAGCAGTTCCGCAGAGCAGGTCACAAGAGGTCACATCATAACGTCAAAATTGATCGCCAGATCAGCGCGGCTTTACCCGGGATTAACCGTTCTTTAAGATTTTGCTCGTTCGGCTGTGCTATTTCCCCATATATCCCTTCTCCTTTTGTGTTTCCTCAGGTCTAGCTCTTGGAGTAACCCCTTATATCCTACGCTATCCGACAGCGGCTTTTCATCTGACCTACGCGCAGTCTTTCCTTGACAGGACGCAGGCGCTGCTGCCTACGGCGCAGCTCGATTTGATTATTATCAAGCCGGTAGGCCGCATAGTCCTGCCGGCCGTGGACATATAAAGAGGGTGGTTACTTTTATTCGACTGCGAATCCTTTGCCCGCTTTCCGCGTCCTCAGTTCCCTACCCTGCAATATACTTCTTGAAGAATAATTACGGCCCGACTTTGCCTCTGCGTACTGCTGGCTATCTTTCGGAGTCCGTATAAAGTAACTTTGGCGAGGTAACTTGTGCGGTACTTGCCCCTTTCGGCATGTCTGCCGAAAGTTGACTTGGTTTCCCACGCATGGCGCCAAACTAACTTGTGCGGGCCACCTACTTCTTTTGCTCACATCAAGACCACATGTGCATGTTTCTGGTGAATACACTTGTCTGTAATTATGTTCTGGTTATATGTCTGTGCTGTGGGCTGTTTTTATCTGTTAAATTGAACAGGAATCATTCGACACACTGCTACAGCGACTGAGCAGGGATAATTATGAGTATGGTACGTACAGCGCCGTCTCTGCGCAACTGGAGCTTGGATGTGCTGATACTTCTCCTGAGCAACCAAGGTCGACGATCTTCTCATTTGAACAACGTGCTCTTGCATACAAAATTTCTAGACATTCGGGACACAGGCTGGTAATTTCAATAAAACTGCACCCCCAATCTAGACTCTGGGACAAGTTATGGATTCAGAGATAATTCAACGGCATTAATTTGGAGCATTTTATGGAGTGCAGGCTGTAACCGCCAGAGAAGCTTGCTGTTTTACAAATGAAGAACAGATGAGAATGCCGTCCGCGGATTAAAGACTCGGAGGGATAATATTATCCAGAGAGCTGGCTTGGAACAAACAACAGAAAAGGAACTGAAGAGCAGAAAATTGATGATTTTACTATCTCGGTTTCACTGCGGTTTTGCTGCCCACGCGAAGGCGAACATTTTCAGTGACCCATCGCTGGCTCTAGCCAAGGCCCACTGCGGTCTGGCTTGTGCACACTAAATCCCATAGATGTAGTTGTTATTCAGATTTATTTCGGATCCTGACATGTTAACTTCCGTCAACTTCAAGCTACTTCCAGCGAACTTGCGCACCAAGTTCGATCACGCCAACTAACTTGCCATCTGATGGCCCACGAAAGTTACACAAGTTAGGGAGCATTTGGCCCCCAAACAGTTCAAGAAGGCTTTTAGGCAAGTAATACTTCTACAATTATGTTTGGAGAGATAGTCCAACCCATCCGGAGTCAACATTGCACAAATAATTTTTTTAATCACTTCCAGCCACTATTCAATTCTAGTCGTCCGATGCATATCAAGGCGGTATCCAATATGCAAGCAAGAGTAGTTTTGAGATGAGATCACGGGCATTTTACCTGAAATTTGGTTCCTAGGGTGCTCAAACACACGATGATTCGGAAAAATTCGCCCCAAGTTACCGAAATAACGGGTTCTCACCGCTTCTGCTGCTGTGCAATCAAATAGTACAGCAAATCTACCATTTTTTTCACCAAGGAATCCATTATTATGTGTTTTCCACACATCTAGTTCCTCAAACTGTGTCTAGAGGCATTCCAATAGCTTCAAGTTAGTGGCAAGTTAGGTGGGGCAAACACAACCAAACTTACTGTGATCTAACTTGCAAGTAACTTTGGCGTGCGGTACTTGTACTTTTACTTTACTGTACTTGACAAATTAACTTGCCCTGCCACAAGTACAGTAAAGTTAATTTGTGCAGGGCAAGTTAGTTTGCCAAAGTTACTTTGTTAACCATCCTATCTTTCGGACTTGAATTCGATGGTCAAATCAAAACTCATGCTCAAGTGCTGCTAATCTCGGATCTCCTCTGGTGTCGTAGTAGTTTCATGGCTTCCTCAAGTAATGCATCAAGCCTGGGTCCGTGGCTCAACCCAGTTGAAACAAGATCGTCGTCTGTACTGCAGCCGTGTTCAAGTGAGTGCAGCCGTTTCATTGCGGTCCAATGAGGTTTCCTGGCAAGGATCGTACTGTATCAATTCCATTTTGTACTTCAAACCATCTGTCTGATTCCTTCCGTCACTTCATGCTCTCTGTTTTCGTGGTTGTTTTTACCTTCTGGCACTTTCGACTGATGGAAAGGCTTGCGAGCCAATTATTTCTGCCAGCCCCAGTAAATCTTTTTGCTATTGATCATTCCTCTCCTATTTCGATGTTCAAACCATTCAATTCCACCTTTTTGGCATAGACAGGCGAGCAGGCTTTGTAGCATTCATATTTGTGGTTTGTTCGAATAAATATTGCTTTCTATTTCAACATGAATATCCCGTTTGAGGCATAAGTTAAACGTTTATATGGGTGTCCTTCATTGCGTCTTGAATCTTCTCGGAGATCTTGGATACCGGAGCGAAGCGACGGTAAATCTTGTTCTTCCTTTCCTTTTTCCTGCGCCCATCCACGCTATTCTGGGGCTGCGGCTTCTCCGTCAGATACGATCACAATTGAGCTAGACTTGGGCTCGACGAAGGAATACTCGGAGTGATATGGGCTCGCTCGGGACTCGCAGCGACGCGGCATCAGGTCACGGTGGGCTCAAGGCAGGCTCAATTTCAAAACCATGGCACACGAGGTTCAGAGGGAGACGAAGCCGACGACTCTCAGCGTTGAAACTGTGCCATGAATGTCCGCTGCTGCGCCTCATCCCAGTTTCGCGGACATTTGCCGCCCATATGATCTCGACACGATCCCGAGCTGAAAATCTGGACAGAAAGCTCTACTCTGGCAGTCGAAGTTCATGGGGGCAGGTGTTTCAACCCATTCCTCCTGTCTAGTAATTGCATCTTGCTAAATGTCCTCTTCTCCTCCTGCGAAAAAACTCCGGCATCGGCATGCCCGTCCCGCCTGACTTCGTTGTTGCTGGGGTGCCTTGGTTACTCCTTCGAAAAATGGCGATTGTCAAACTCGATTGATATCCGGGTCCCTAAAATGGCAGCTTGGTCCACACGATTGCCGTTTGGTCATCGTTTCTCCCGGCACATTCTAGGCTGTAGGGATTCATCTACCGTTGTATATATAAGTTCTTTAGCATTCAGACTGGCCTAGAAAAATTGAATTTCAATATTTCGGAGCCTGTTGTGGTACATACGGTCAATTTGATGGTTTATGTTGTTGTTGGCTGGAGTGAATCTTCCTACAGCATTTTCTTTCCTACCCAACTGGTACCTGCACATCCAAGGAGGTTTCAATATGCTCAAAAAAGGGGATCATACTCCCAATGGCCAGTCCAAAGAGGTGATAAGCACACTTGTAAGCAAATAACATGGCTGGGCGGCACCCATCAGTGGCAGTGACGGGTCACTCAACAGCGTTGGCAACAAGGTCAGTAATTTAAGACATTTCAGCGTTGAAGATTTGCCCTTCCCCATCAAGACTGGTAACATCGACTGCTATTTGAAGGGCATACCCCTACGCAACATCAACTAAACTCCACCTAATAAATCTACATCAAATGATTCAGATACACCTGTTGAAGCATAAATGCGTCACAAATGCGGGTATAAGCAGCCAAATGCAGGTCGGAAGCTGTCGGTAACACGTACTACTACCAAAGGCGTCTTTTGGACCGTAGCTGATTTTCCGTGTGACCACAGTGTCAGAATGAATGAGATGTGGTTATATGTTTCTGCCTGTGTCAAATCGGTCCTTCGTAGCCAAACCACTGATTAAATTTACGCTTATATTCATTTTCTGTGAGGTGGATTGCAATGTGGCCTATATTCCAAGACAACTGGGCCCAGGGCAAGTCATGGGCCTCAGTGGTTGTCCATCTCCCACTGAGCCAGATATTGAGTGCATGATCTCGCTGATTTTTTTTCTAGACTCCCACTGAAAAACTGCATAAAATGCCTACCGGGGTCATGGAAAGTGGCCCAGGGGTTGGTGAGAAATAAGAAAGCTTGACCGGAATGCAATCAGTTTTTGACAGGAACCCAAATCAGTGGTGGTGAGCAATGACTTGGTGTCCGATCGGAGTTCCCACGCTTAGTCACTTGATTGAAAGCCGGTTCAGACTGACCCAGAACTCGCGGAAAGGTTTTCGAGGCCTAAAATATTCCGGATGGTCTCGGTTGCAAGAAGTAATATGCTCTAAACATGTGGAGGTGTGCTGTCTTCAAGGTGGAATTTTTGATTTCGGCCATTGTTGGGAGGGAGTTGGATTTTGGCCGCCAATTATATTCCTGCACTGGTAAAAAGGCGAAATTACAAAAATCCGGATTGAAGGCGACATGCCTGCTTATAATTCAAACAAGCTTCCCCAATTGACCTAAGGGCCATTCCTCATTGTGAATATAAAAACATTTTCAGACTGATGCATGTCCCATCATTTTGAGCATGTTTTTGATCTCGCAACCTCCCGCCGACTGCGCCATATCTAGATCACATTGCTATTTCTCAGCAAATTTCTTCCACAGACAGCCTACACAAGGTCCTCTGACATATAACTGATGTAAAAACCAACCAAAATGCACCTACACCGCCAAAGTGCCAGAATGTCACGACCACCTGATCAGAACAGCCGAGAGACAGGTGCCACGAAACCTGGTACCGGCTGTCAACGGCCTGGCAACCAGCTGTGAGGCTCAGCTCGTGGCCATCTTGCATTCAGCTGGGCGCGGGGTAGAGCGACAGGTGGACAACACAGTTCTGAACCAGCTGATATTGACGGGTGAATAATTGGATCCGTACAAGACCTGTAGCAATATATGCAGGAAGTCATTAATCTAGTTGGAATATTCCGAATCGTCGTACAGTTCACTACTATCGTCGGAATCCAACTCGGTGTCTTCATCACCCTGTTCCTCGTCCGCTGCAATTGCCCGCGCACTCCGAGTGATTATTCTCTTTGGCCGCCCTTGAACCAGTCCCGTAATCACCGGCCGAGTTCCTTGTGCCTTCCTCTTTGGTTTTCGCTTTTGGCGCTTCCTCGGTTTCTTGGACGCTGCAGCCTGGGTCTCGTCGTCGGTGTCATGATCTGTGGCGGGTCGCTTCCGCTTCGCACGTCGGGTCTCCTGTTTTTCGCGGAGCTCTGCCGCCAATTCATGGTGTTTTGTCCGCCGATCCTCGAATAGGGGTAGGGGTGCGAGAAGAGCTCGAGGAAGAGCTGCACGAAGAAGGTGGGCGTTATGGAAAGCATGAGAGTTGATGATGAACCGGTCGACGGGATTATGCTCAATGTATTTTTCCGTGTTGTCGGACTCGACTCGTTCCTGCATCCGGAGGCGCTCCCCGGTTGCTTCACATTCAGCAGTATGACAAGAATGCTGCGCGTTGAATTTGAACATCATATTCTACCCTTTGAGGATCAGACTCTGCAATTTAATTCTTAAGAGAGAAACGCACCTTAGCGGGGATAATCAGAAATGTTGTTTCTCCGTCGCGACGTACAAGAACCGGCATCCCGAAGGTTTTCATCCCGGGTCGAGAGAACCTGGAACAGCTCCAGAATAACAACTACAGCGCCGGTATCACTGCTCCACATCTCAGAGACTCGACCTGTTTTTAACGCCACCCTATTACAGTGGACATGATGAGTGAAAATACTCGGCGAGTGGGAAGCAACATACCTCGGGCATGTCGGACTTCGCAAAAACCCAAGACCCAACAAAACATTCATCAAGCGACTCGCTTACAACAGATCGACATTTGTTCCACAGAGATTCCGCGTCGTATTTCCCAAAGTTCAATGCATGAGAAGCAGCGGTAGTCTTGAGAGCGGACTGGATTCTGTTTTTCTCACCGCGCTTCATAGGGACCAACTTGGCGGCGCCTGAGACACAAAGTTCTCATCAGTGTACTTGCCCAAAGATTTGTACAACGTACCATGCTTCAACGTCTTCCCCTCGCTCCATCCAAGAAGTTTCTGGAGGACGGGGTGAGCCTGTAGAAAGTGGCGAACACCAGGTCCGGCCCGTCTCCACTGTGCATCCTCCTCACCCTTCCACCATCCGCCTGTGAGACGATGTTTGAGTCCTTCCTGGTCTCCAAGTTGAGCAGCGATATCTCGACTTGGAGCAAGGTGATTTGAAAGAATAGAGCAATACCGAAATATTGCATTGAAAGATTCGTAGATTTCAGTTGCGACACCAACCAGCGGCCCAAATGCAACCGCGTCGTCGTCGAGGTGCGTGAGAAGGTGATATTTTATCTTGGTGATGATCTTGGATGGATCAATCGTCGCAAAAATGTCCAGGACATTCGCGGACAGCAACTTTGAGGTCAGCCTAAAGCGAAATCAAGCAGTCAGAAAATTTGAATCCCAGCAGATTGAATGGGTACCCGATATTCCGCAAGGTTACGAATTTCTGGAAACCACAGTAGAGCGGAAAGCTCCCCCATCGCCTTCCAGGCCATAAACTTGGGCTCCGAAACTATATCGTATACGTGGAATGCATTTGTTTGCGCAATTGTCTTCAGTTGCCGTCCAATGAGAGAACCCGCATATTGCATGATGTAATTTGCGCGGATGGGGGGAATTGACAATCCGTCGGTTTCGGTGGCCTGGAAGGCGAACAGAATACCTTTGCTTTTGCTCTGCACTCCAAGGGGTGTGTGAAACGTGCCAAATGTACTTGACAATACCGAGAAGAATGGGTGTGAAGGATTTCCACCGGCGTATCCTTTGTCGGATCGAAACCTGTCAAACGCAGCGTGAAATAAGCGGTGGTAAGGTCCAACAGGACTTGCCTTTCATGGTTAAAAACCCGCTGTAAATTTTATCTTTACTGGTGAGAGTCCACCCAACCAATTCGGCCCTGGATGTCTGCATCAGGCGAGTCGGATCACCCTGCTTGAGTTCTTTAAAGCGCGTGATCAAGTCATCGATCCAATGCTGCGTATATGCGTCCTTGACCCCCGTGCGAGTTTGCGAGTCCTTGACATGGGACGCAACACCCGAACAAGCTAATTTTACCTGCTTCTCGAGCTCTTCAACGATGTGGTCTTTGGTGCGAGGTGTTCCGGCCTGTGATTCAATTAATTGGTCCTTGCATTTAGAAAAAACCCGAAATGGGTACTTCAAATAAAGCATGATAACCCTCGTCTGAGGCCTTCTCTTTCTGGGTCCCACCAACTTTGCATTTGCGGCAGAAATGGTTGCCCTTCCCGCCAATGTGCCCGGTGACCTCACTTTGCATCGGATTATCCGAAGGGCCACCATTGACGTGAATGCAGAAGCGTGTAGCCTTCCCCGTCTCATCCTCGACTCGGACAGGCTCAGCGTGGGTTGATCTAAACATTATTAAATGACGGGAAGTATTTTTTGAACTAATTCCACTCACTCGACGGCTGTTTTGAACTCTCTGAACTGCTCTGAGACGCTTGCATGCGGCGATGTGGATACAAAATGAACATGGAACTCTTGTTGAAGCAGTTTTCGAGGAAGATTTCGATGGGTGAAGTATGCATTCCAGTGCTTGTTCCACGACTTTGTTCGATTTCCAGAAACATCGTCCACCGAAATAGTCGACGAAACTTGTGTACAGTGGATCACCTCCGGCGATTTCGCGTTTGGGATTGGGGCATGCGGGTTGTATGACCAGATTGGATTGTAGATTCTGATGTCGCCTTCAGTAAAATTCAATTGGGGTACAACCAGCTTCCTGCTTACCAGGACCACTTCGGAATTGCACCCGCATGCTTTAGGTTGAGATAGTTGTTGGCAAGATCATCGGTACATATGAGAGAAGTCTCTGTGTCGAATATGGTGGCTTTCGTTCTGCCAAATGGAGTCAATTAACAACAGTTAAAAGGTCTAAAATTTGGACAGACCTTCTCGTCGAGAGTGACCGAATACGCGTCACAATAGACCTTGCCTCGGAACTTCACCCAACGAATAGGAACAATAAAATCTCCGTTCTTCAAGCGGGAGAGTTCGTTCACATAATAATGAGATATCCCGGCGTCGAACATGGGACTCAAACAATCAAGATCCATGTCTT